>JAWPHD010017036.1:0-46776 GCA_037043455.1 Cyrtodaria siliqua | reverse complement strand
GAAGAGGTTTATAAATATAAATTATCAACATATAAGTCCTATGGATTGAACAAAGAATACAGAGATTGTTTCAACGGATATCTATAATCTATATGCAGAACGTTAATAATATTACTAGCTATTATATTAATTCAGTATGTTTTATGGCAAAACAACAACAATAACGCCTCTTAGCTCGTGCAAGTGTAATAGATATATACATTATAATATGGTAATTGCATAGTTTGTTGGTCTGTTTTCGATCGTATATCAGGAGTAAGTATACTTACTAACTGTCTATATCGTGCTCATAATACATTTGGCTATAATATTTAAATCATAGTATTTTCCTGTCTTTGTGCGCGACAATTAGAGCTCGCATATCATGTATCCGTCTTGTGCAATACGCGTCTGCCCTCGGCGGTATTTTTACACTGCTCAAGTAATTGCAATAAACAGGAACTATATCATAAAACTAGGTTTCCCTAAATGGTGCGTGCTTTTGTGATATACCGACGTATGTACCCTAATTAGGCTGTACATCAATAGTGCACCGCAGTATTTGATAGTCTGTATAGATATTTTGGGGTCAATGGGAGACTAGAGAGCGTGTCACATTACAACACACCGCTCCTAGGAGTGTTAGGTGTTAATGGCGACTTATGGCAAATATATAATACTATAGAATTTATATGCTGTTTCATTA
The DNA here is from genome assembly GCA_037043455.1 of Cyrtodaria siliqua. Lineage (NCBI taxonomy): Eukaryota > Metazoa > Mollusca > Bivalvia > Adapedonta > Hiatellidae > Cyrtodaria > Cyrtodaria siliqua. The sequence continues at coordinate 46,091 of JAWPHD010017036.1, read as the reverse complement.
TTATTGTTTTCATTAATTTTTTATCAATTATGGATAATTTCTAATAAATATATTTGTTCCATGTCTACTTATCGGCAAAAAAAATCTGACGCTCGTATTCATGTATTTAGACCAGGTCCATTCATTCGGAATATACTAACATTTCGCGTTATTGTGTATGTACAAGATATTGCAGTGTTGCGGTGACTTACTGTCAGATTTCGATGAAAACAATGTTTACGTTCTTTTTTGTTTGTTGTTGCTGTCGTGTATAAAGACACTATTTTGTTAGATTAGTGAATAGTGTAATGAACCGCTGAACGTAATGAATGACATGACACGATAGTCTTTACAAGCTCTCCATTTGCACCGCGTTCGACTTCATCATCAGTTGATGATCCGATGTATTTACGTCCTCAGACACGTATTCTGGCTCAAAATCGTAAGGTTGCACATTGTGTAACCGTCTTATCACGGAAGGGCATTTCCTCTGACTCGTATCGTGATCGCTTAATTCTCGCATTTTCACACAAGGTATACTGTTTTGCGTTCAGTCCCAATGTAAACAAAAATAGTTTGTTCCAATGACGTCACTTCCGGTAATTCGCGCAAGCGTTTTTCCCCTTAGATTTTTTTCGATATTTTAGCAATGCCTGTTCGCCTGTTCGATTTTTATCTTTAAAAACATATTTTTACTGAACATACATCAATGGCATAGTAATAATCGTATTTATAATGATATTTACTACTTAAAAACATATCAAAAGCGGATTTGTTGATTTAGGACCAATTTCTGCTTTAACAGTTAAACCAGAGAGTATTTTCGCAACTGGGAGGCCTCTACTAGAACACCGGTCATGACGTCACATCAACTTGATCTTTCCTGAAGGGGATTCACTAAATACCTACCACTTCGATTACATGACGTCATCTTCTTGCGTACACCGAGTTAACTCCCTTGATCTCCAACTCTTCAACAGTAAACAACATGAAAACTAGCGGTAAAATGATAAATTCGTTAAAATGTTAACATAACCTGACGTTTAACTAGATTGGTAACTAACTTAAGATAGTTTAAATGATAGACATATGAACATTGTTCAAATAGAAATCGACTGTAATGTCTGTTGAAGAAACATACAGCTCAATCGAGGGATTTACAATCCACTCGATTGCCTCCAATTGCGTTCGAGGGTGGGTGAGCAGCGAACAGACGTTAGAGAAAGTAATTGAATGTCACGCCAGACATCAATTGTGCGAATTCGTTTTCTGGTAAGTGGAATTATATAGACCAAGCACTTCAAAACATGTCACCCATCTGATGTATATAGACCAGCCACTTCAAAACATGTCACCAATATTTGTATATAGACCAGCCACTTCAAAACAGGTCACCCATCATATGTATATAGACCATCCACTTCAAAACAGGTCACCTTCCGTAAGTATATAGGCCAGCCACTTCAAAACATGTCACCCATCATATGTATATAGACCAGCCACTTCAAAACATGTCCCCCATCATATGTATATAGACCAGCCACCTCAAAACATGTCACCCATCATTTGTTTATAGACCAGCCACTTCAAAACATGTCACCCATCATATGTATATAGACCAGCCACCTCAAAACATGTCACCCTGTATATAGACCAGACACTTCTAAACAGGTCACCTTCCGTAAGTATATAGGCCAGCCACTTCAAAACATGTCAACCACCATATGTATATAGACCAGCCACTTCAAAACATGTCACCCATCATTTGTATATAGACCAGCCACTTCAAAACATATCACCCATCTTATGTATATTGACCAGCCACTTCAAAACATGTCCCCCATCATATGTATATAGACCAGCCACCTCAAAACATGTCAGCCATCATATGTATATAGACCAGCCACCTCAAAACATGTCACCCATCATTTGTATATAGACCAGCCACTTCTAAACAGGTCACCTTCCGTAAGTATATAGGCCAGCCACTTCAAAACATGTCAACCACCATATGTATATAGACCAGCCACTTCAAAACATGTCACCCATCATTTGTATATAGACCAGCCACTTCAAAACATATCACCCATCTTATGTATATTGACCAGCCACTTCAAAACATGTCCCCCATCATATGTTTATAGACCAGCCACCTCAAAACATGTCACCCATCATTTGTATATAGACCAGCCACTTCAATACATGTCACCCATCATATGTATAAAGACCAGCCACCTCAAAACATGCCACCCATCATTTGTATATAGACCAGCCACTTCAAAACAGGTCACCCATCATATGTATATAGACCAGCCACTTCAAAACATGTCACCCATTTATTTGTATATAGACCAGCCACTTCAAAACATGTCACCCATCATATGTATATAGACCAGCCACTTCAAAACATGTCCCCCATCATATGTATATAGACCAGCCACTAAAAAACATGTCCCCCATCATATGTATATAGACCAGCCACCTCAAAACATGTCACCCATCATTTTTATATAGACCAGCCACTTCAAAACAGGTCACCTTCCGTAAGTATATAGGCCAGCCACTTCAAAACATGTCACCCACCATATGTATATAGACCAGCCACTTCAAAACATGTCACCCACCATTTGTATATAGACCAGCCACTTCAAAACAGGTCACCCATCATATGTATATAGACCAGCCACTTCAAAACATGTCACCCATCATATGTATATAGACCAGCCACCTCAAAACATGTCACCCATCATATGTATATAGACCAGCCACTTCAAAACATGTCCCCCATCGTATGTATATAGACCAGCCACCTCAAAACATGTCACCCATCATTTGTATATAGACCAGCCACTTGAAAACAGTTCACCCATCATATGTATATAGACCAGCCACTTCAAAACAGGTCACCCATCATATGTATATAGACCAGCCACTTCAAAACATGTCACCCATCATTTGTATATAGACCAGGCACTTCAAAACATGTCACCCATCATATGTATATTGACCAGCCACCTCAAAACATGTCACCCATCATATGTATATAGACCAGCCACTTCAAAACATGTCCCCCATCGTATGTATATAGACCAGCCACCTCAAAACATGTCACCCATCATTTGTATATAGACCAGCCACTTCAAAACAGGTCACCTTCCGTAAGTATATAGGCCAGCCACTTCAAAACATATCACCCACCATATGTATATAGACCAGCCACTTCAAACTATGTCACCCATCATTTGTATATAGACCAGCTACTTCAAAACATGTCACCCATCATATGTATATAGACCAGCCACTTCAAAACATGTCCCCCATCATTTGTATATAGACCGGCCACTTCAAAACAGGTCACCCATCATATGTATATAGACCAGCCACTTCAAAACATGTCACCCATCAAATGTATATAGACCAGCCACCTCAAAACATGTCACCCATCATATGTATATAGACCAACCACTTCAAAACATGTCCCCCATCGTATGTATATAGACCAGCTACCTCAAAACATGTCACCCATCATTTGTTTATAGACCAGCCACTTCAAAACAGGTCATCCATCATATGTATATAGACCAGCCACTTCAAAACATGTCACCCATCATATGTATATAGACCAGCCACCTCAAAACATGTCACCCATCATTTGTATATAGACCAGCCACTTCAAAACAGGTAACCCATCATATGTATATAGACCAGCCACTTCAAAACATGTCCCCCATCGTAAGTATATAGACCAGCCACCTCAAAACATGTCACCCATCATTTGTATATAGACCAGCCACTTGAAAACAGTTCACCCATCATATGTATATAGACCAGCCACTTCAAAACAGGTCACCCATCATATGTATATAGACCAGCCACTACAAAACATGTCACCCATCATTTGTATATAGACCAGGCACTTCAAAACATGTCACCCATCATATGTATATAGACCAGCCACCTCAAAACATGTCACCCATCATATGTTTATAGACCAGCCACTTCAAAACATGTCCCCCATCGTATGTATATAGACCAGCCACCTCAAAACATGTCACGCATCATTTGTATATAGACCAGCCACTTCAAAACAGGTCACCTTCCGTAAGTATATAGGCCAGCCACTTCAAAACATGTCACCCATCATATGTATATAGACCAGCCACCTCAAAACATGTCACCCACCATATGTATATAGACCAGCCACTTCAAAACATGTCACCCATCATATGTATATAGACCAGCCACTTCAAAACATGTCACCCATCGTATGTATATAGACCAGCCACCTCAAAACATGTCACCCACTATATGTATATAGACTAGCCACTTCAAAACATGTCACCCATCATTTGTATATAGACCAGCCACTTCAAAACATGTCCCCCATAATTTGTATATAGACCGGCCACTTCAAAACAGGTCATCTACCAGAATAATATAGGCCAGCCACCTCAAAACATGTCACCCATCATTTGTATATAGACCAACCACTTCAAAACATATCACCCATCTTATGTATATTGACCAGCCACTTCAAAACATGTCCCCCATCATATGTTTATAGACCAGCCACCTCAAAACATGTCACCCATCATTTGTATATAGACCAGCTACTTCAAAACATGTCACCCATCATATGTATATAGACCAGCCACTTCAAAACATGTCCCCCATCATTTGTATATAGACCGGCCACTTCAAAACAGGTCACCCATCATATGTATATAGACCAGCCACTTCAAAACATGTCACCCATCAAATGTATATAGACCAGCCACCTCAAAACATGTCACCCATCATATGTATATAGACCAACCACTTCAAAACATGTCCCCCATCGTATGTATATAGACCAGCTACCTCAAAACATGTCACCCATCATTTGTTTATAGACCAGCCACTTCAAAACAGGTCATCCATCATATGTATATAGACCAGCCACTTCAAAACATGTCACCCATCATATGTATATAGACCAGCCACCTCAAAACATGTCACCCATCATTTGTATATAGACCAGCCACTTCAAAACAGGTAACCCATCATATATATATAGACCAGCCACTTCAAAACATGTCCCCCATCGTAAGTATATAGACCAGCCACCTCAAAACATGTCACCCATCATTTGTATATAGACCAGCCACTTGAAAACAGTTCACCCATCATATGTATATAGACCAGCCACTTCAAAACAGGTCACCCATCATATGTATATAGACCAGCCACTACAAAACATGTCACCCATCATTTGTATATAGACCAGGCACTTCAAAACATGTCACCCATCATATGTATATAGACCAGCCACCTCAAAACATGTCACCCATCATATGTTTATAGACCAGCCACTTCAAAACATGTCCCCCATCGTATGTATATAGACCAGCCACCTCAAAACATGTCACGCATCATTTGTATATAGACCAGCCACTTCAAAACAGGTCACCTTCCGTAAGTATATAGGCCAGCCACTTCAAAACATGTCACCCATCATATGTATATAGACCAGCCACCTCAAAACATGTCACCCACCATATGTATATAGACCAGCCACTTCAAAACATGTCACCCATCATATGTATATAGACCAGCCACTTCAAAACATGTCACCCATCGTATGTATATAGACCAGCCACCTCAAAACATGTCACCCACTATATGTATATAGACTAGCCACTTCAAAACATGTCACCCATCATTTGTATATAGACCAGCCACTTCAAAACATGTCCCCCATAATTTGTATATAGACCGGCCACTTCAAAACAGGTCATCTACCAGAATAATATAGGCCAGCCACCTCAAAACATGTCACCCATCATTTGTATATAGACCAACCACTTCAAAACAGGTCACCTATCAGAATAATATAGGCCAGCCACCTCAAAACATGTCACTCATCATTTGTATATAGACCAACCACTTCAAAACAGGTCACCTACCAGAATAATATAGACCAACCACTTCAAAACAGGTCACCTACCAGAATAATATAAACCAACGACTTTAAAACAGGTCACCTACCAGAATAATATAGGCCAGCCACCTCAAAAGATGTCACCCATCATTTGTATATAGACCAACCACTTCAAAAGAAGTCACCTACCAGAATAATATAGACCAACCACTTCAAAACAGGTCACCTACCAGAATAATATAGACCAACCACTTCAAAACAGGTCACCTACCAGAATAATATAGACCACCCACTTCAAAACAGGTCACCTACCAGAATAATATAGACCAACCACTTTAAAACAGGTCACCTACCAGAATAATATAGGCCAGCCACCTCAAAAGATGTCACCCATCATTTGTATATAGACCAACCACTTCAAAACAAGTCACCTACCAGAATAATATAGACCAACCACTTCAAAACAGGTCACCTACCAGAATAATATAGACCAACCACTTCAAAACAGGTCACCTACCAGAATAATATAGACCTACCACTTCAAAACAGGTCACCTACCAGAATAATATAGGCCAGCCACCTCAAAACATGTCACTCATTATTTGTATATAGACCAGCCACTTCACAACAGGTCACATACCAGAATAATATAGGCCAGCCACCTCAAATCATGTCACCCATCATTTGTATATAGACCAACCACTTCAAAACATGTCACCTACCAGAATTATATAGACCAGCCACCTCAAAACATGTCACCCATCATTTGTATATAGACTAGCCACTTCAAAACAGGTCACCTACCAGAATTATATAGACCAGCCACCTCAAAACATGTCACCCATCATTTGTATATAGACCAGCCACTTCAAAACAAGTCACCTACCAGAATAATATAGACCAACCACTTCAAAACAGGTCACCTACCAGAATAATATAGACCTACCACTTCAAAACAGGTCACCTACCAGAATAATATAGGCCAGCCACCTCAAAACATGTCACCCATCATAATCTGGTCTATATTATTCTGGTAGGTGACCTGTTTTGAAGTGGTTGGTCTATATTATTCTGGTAGGTGACCTGTTTTGAAGTGGCTGGTCTATATACAAATAATGAGTGACATGTTTTGAGGTGGCTGGCCTAAATTATTCTGGTAGGTGACCTGTTTTGAAGTGGTAGGTCTATATTATTCTGGTAGGTGACCTGTTTTGAAGTGGTTGGTCTACATTATTCTGGTAGGTGACCTGTTTTGAAGTGGTTGGTCTATATTATTCTGGTAGGTGACTTGTTTTGAAGTGGTTGGTCTATATACAAATGATGGGTGACATGTTTTGAGGTGGCTGGCCTATATTATTCTGGTAGGTGACCTGTTTTAAAGTGGTTGGTCTATATTATTCTGGTAGGTGACCTGTTTTGAAGTGGTTGGTCTATATTATTCTGGTAGGTGACCTGTTTTGTTGTTCGCCACAACATTGCGACAATCTTTACCATTCCGATTTTTTATTGCACGCCGTAACATCGCCACAAACTTTTCAATTCAGATTTGCCGTTTCTTTATTCGCCATAAGATCACGACAAACTTTTCCATTCCGATCTGCTTTATCTCCGTTCGCCAAAACTTCATCACAAAGCTTAAACTTTATACAGATGGTTGTTATTTCTTGTATGTTACTTATTACTCAAGTAAAATGTACTCAAGTAAAATGTGGATTTTATGTCAAAGGACCACTTAACAAGTTATTTTGCTAAGTACATGTATAAAACTTTTAGTGGAACCTTATTTTTTCAATCGGTGGCACGGCGGATTTGTAACCGGAGGCCCCGGGTTCAATCCTCCATGGTGCCACTGAGTGTCGTCGGTGTGTTCTTGGGCAAGACACTTTCCCTAGCTTAGCCTCGTCCATCGGATGGGGACGTAAACGGTCCCATGTATCGGTCTATCCTGCGAGCACGTTAAAGAACCATAGGAATCTATTCGATATAAGAGTAGGGCACTGTTCCCGGATTCCTATGTATCCTTCCCCTCTCTCTGGGGCGGCTCTAAATAACCTATATTGTGTTGATGAGCCGTTAAACAACATTCAATTCAATTCAATTATTTAAAAAATATATAAAAAGCCAAAATATGTATTATTGTGTTGCAAGAACATTTTTAAATTCCAAACATCATGATAACTTCAACATTTAAAACCAGAACAATTAAAATTGTGTCCCAAGTGCAAAATGATATCAATATTACTCTGCATTAACATGACCATCATGATGACAAGTCAATTTAATAGTTTAAGTCATTGTGAATTATTATATAGGAACTATCTACAAATTTAAGAAATATAAAATCTACTTTGAAATTTAAGCAGTCATACTTTAAATAACATGTATTTAAAAGTCAAAAAATGACAAAGATAATTAATTCTTAATATCAGAATAATATAAGTGTACAGTCATGTAGAAACACAATTTATGATAGATTTGGAGGGAAATTAAGCTGGATAATCTTGCTGACTGGGTCAGTTAATTATTATTACCAGGTAGTATGCAATTTCCTTCGATCTGATGCAGTATCATGCAGTATCCTGCAGATATTATTCTATTAGAAACACATGTGTTCAAGAAATTGTGGTATTTTTGCATAAATAACCAGTTATCATGTGTCTATATACCGTAGGCAATGGTGTACCTGTTGTCAACAGTGTACTATTTTTCAATGAAATTGTAACAATTTAAAACAATGAATTTGAATGAGTTTATTTGAGTGAATATTCTGAAGGGGAATTGTTCCACACCTGTATATTGTAAGTATATAACTGTTTTATTTTTATTTTTATATGTCGGAAAATAGCAAGTTTTGCATTTTTCATCTGGTTAGGTAACAGTCGCCTGGAACTTTCGGAATCAGCTCCAGACCATCATCAGACCCATAACCTGACCTCCATTGGTAAATGTTTAAATTTATGTTTGTGGGTCTGTCCTAAGGGTCTGGTGCTGATTCTAAGATATCCAGGCACCAAGTGCCTATTGGACTGCTACAGTTAGGATGATGTTCGACATTTCCATGAAAATGAGAGTAATGCAGAAATGACTGCGGTCGACATCTCTATGAAAAGGGGAGTAATGCAGGAATAACAGCGCTCGACATCTCTGTAAAAGTGAGAGTAATGCGCAATGACAGCGCTTGACATCTCCATAAAAATGACAGCGCTCGACATCTCCATGATAATGGGAGTAATGCAGAAATGACCGCACGACATCTCCATGATAATGGGAGTAATGCAGAAATGACATCGCTCGACATCTCCTTGAAAATGGGAGTAATGCAGAAATGACATCGCTCGACATCTCCTTGAAAATGAGAGTAAAGCAGAAATGACAGCGCTCGACATCTCCTTGAAAATGAGAGTAAAGCAGAAATGACAGCGCTCGACATCTCTATGAAATGACTGTAATGCAGGAATAACAACGGTCGACATCTCTGTAAAAGTGAGAGCAATGCGCAATGACAGCGCTCGACATCTCCATAAAAATGGGAGTGATGCAGAAATGACAGCGCTCGTCATCTCTGTGAAAATGAGAGTCATGCAGAAATGACAGTACTCGACGTCTCCATGAAAATGAGAGTAATGCAGAAATGGCAACGCTCGACATCTCTATGAAATGAGAGTAATGCAGAAATGACAGCGCTCGACATCTCCTTGAAAATGAGAGTAAAGCAGAAATGACAGCGCTCGACATCTCCTTGAAAATGAGAGTAAAGCAGAAATGACAGCGCTCGACATCTTTATGAAATGACTGTAATGCAGGAATAACAACGGTCGACATCTCTGTAAAAGTGAGAGTAATGCGCAATGACAGCGCTCGACATCTCCATAAAAATGGGAGTGATGCAGAAATGACAGCGCTCGTCATCTCTGTGAAAATGAGAGTAATGCAGAAATGGCAGCGCTCGACATCTCTATGAAAATGAGAGTAATGCAGAAATGACAGCGGTCGACATCTCCTTGAAAATGAGAGTAAAGCAGAAATGACAGCGCTCGACATCTCCTTGAAAATGAGAGTAAAGCAGAAATGACAGCGCTCGACATCTCTATGAAATGACTGTAATGCAGGAATAAAACGGTCGACAACTCTGTAAAATTGAGAGTAATGCGCAATGACAGCGCTCGACATCTCCATAAAATTGGGACTGATGCAGAAATGACAGCGCTTGTCACCTCTGTGAAAATGAGAGTCATGCAGAAATGACAGTGCTCGACGTCTCCATGAAAATGAGAGTAATGCAGAAATGGCAGCGCTCGACATCTCTATGAAAATGAGAGTAATGCAGAAATGACAGCGGTCGACATCTCCATAAAATGGGAGTAATGCAAAAATGACACCACTCTACATCTCCATGAAAATGGGAGTAATGCAGAAATGACAGCGGTCGACATCTCCATGATAATGGGAGTAATGCAGGAATGGCAGCGCTCGACATCTCCATGAAAATGAGAGTAATTAATGCAGGAATGACAGCGGTCGACATCGCCATGAAATGGGAGAAATACAGAAATGACAGCGGTCGACATCTCCATGAAAATGAGAGTAATGCAGAATTGACAGCGGTCGACATCTCCATGAAAATAGGAGTAATGCAGAAATGACAGCAGTCGACATCGCCATGATAATGGGAGTAATGCAGAAATGACAGCGGTCGACATCTCCATGATAAAGGGAGTAATGCAGGAATGGCAGCGCTCGACATCTCCATGAAAATGAGAGTAATGCAGGAATGACAGCGGTCGACATGGCCATGAAATGGGAGAAATACAGAAATGACAGCGGTCGACATCTCCATGAAAATGAGAGTAATGCAGAATTGACAGCGGTCGACATCTCCATGAAAATAGGAGTAATGCAGAAATGACAGCAGTCGACATCGCCATGATAATGGGAGTAATGCAGAAATGACAGCGGTCGACATCTCCATGAAAATGAGAGTAATGCAGGAATGACAGCGGTCGACATCTCCATGAAATGGGAGAAATACAGAAATGACAGCGGTCGACATCTCCATGAAAATGAGAGTAATGCAGAAATGACAGCTGTCGACATCGCCATGATAATGGGAGTAATGCAGAAATGACAGCGGTTGACATCTCCATGATAATGGGAGCAATGCTGAAATGACAGCACTCGACATCTCCGTGAAAATGAGAGTAATGCGAAATGACAGCTCTCGACATCTCCATGAAAATGACAGCGCTCGACATCTCCATGATAATGGGAGTAATGCAGAAATGACCGCACGACATCTCCATGATAATGGGAGTAATGCAGAAATGACATCGCTCGACATCTCCTTGAAAATGGGAGTAATGCAGAAATGACATCGCTCGACATCTCTATGAAATGACTGTAATGCAGGAATAACAACGGTCGACATCTCTGTAAAAGTGAGAGTAATGCGCAATGACAGCGCTCGACATCTCCATAAAAATGGGAGTGATGCAGAAATGACAGCGCTCGACATCTCCATGAAAATGAGAGTAATGCAGGAATGACAGCGGTCGACATCTCCATGAAATGGGAGAAATACAGAAATGACAGCGGTCGACATCTCCATGAAAATGAGAGTAATGCAGAATTGACGGCGGTCGACATCTCCATGAAAATACTGGAGTAATGCAGAAATGACAGCAGTCGACATCGCCATGATAATGGGAGTAATGCAGAAATGACAGCGGTCGACATCTCCATAAAATGAGAGTAATGCATGAATGACAGCGGTCGACATCTCCATAAAATGGGAGTAATGCAGAAATGACAGCGGTCAACATCTCCATGAAAATATGAGTAATGCAGAAATGACAGCGGTTGACATCTCCATAAAATGTGAGTAATGCAGAAATGACTGCGGTCGACATCTCCATGAGCACGCGTAAAACAATGGGCGTGAGACATATACCCGTGAGGAATTTCCTAACTAGGCATGGGACCCTTACGAGACATTTTGAAACGTCAACTTTGGTCGGACTCCCGCAAAACCCCCCATAACAAATCGTAAGGATATACTTTAAATCGAGAGCATTTATTTAAATCGTTCCCATTTATTTAAATTTGGTGCAGTCCATGTTAAATAGTGAAAAAAAAACATGTTTTTGATCTAAACATATATTTTTTTAAAACGGCGCACCATTGTTTCATTTCATAATTTCAGTCCATTATTTATTTTGAAAAACTTTGCCGCGATGTGTTGGCGAACATTGCCGCAACTTTGCAGCGAACATCACCACAACCATCGCCAGAACAGTGCAGAGAAACATTTTATGCAAATGAAGTTTGCTGCAAAGTTGCAGCGAACATCGCCAGAAGATTACAGCTAAAAGCGTTATGCAAATGAAGTTTCATTTCATAATTTCAGTCCATTATTTATTTTGAAAAACTTTGCCGCGATGTGTTGGCGAACATTGCCGCAACTTTGCAGCGAACATCACCACAAGCATCGCCAGAACAGTGCAGAGAAACATTTTATGCAAATGAAGTTTGCTGCAAAGTTGCAGCGAACATCGCCAGAAGATTACAGCTAAAAGCGTTATGCAAATGAAGTTTGCTGCAAAGTTGCCGCACACTTTTACCATGCAAATGAGGTCTGCGGCAAAGTTGCGGTGAACATCGCCGAAACATCACCAGAACCTCATTTGCATATTTGTTCGCTGCGGCATGATAAAAGTGTACCGCAACATCGCCGCAAACTTGTTCGCCGCAGCTTTGCAGCAAAGTTTGCCACAGAGTTGCAGCAAATAGTCGCCAGAAGCCTATATTTTTGGTAAGGGAATGTTTTACATAGCTGATAAACAGGTTGTGTGTAAACATTACAACTAGGCGCGTTTAAAATTGAGTAGACCATGGTATAACTGCCGAATCTGTCATTTATAACGCGTCTGAAATATACCGGCATTTATTCATAATTTTGATAGAGCATCATCAAAATAACTGACCAATCAGTGACCAGAAATAAGACATACCTAATACATTCTGGTAGGTGATAAACTCGGTCTTTATCCTTGATGTTCAACCAAGTTTACTGTTAAAATTAAGGTATCTACAGTGGGATTTTTTTAAAAACCTGCATATTTCATGTACATCCATGCAAATTTATTCAATATATGTAACTTTCAAAATCAAAATATTGAAAATTATCGCCTTTTTACTCGTCCAAAGATTTTTATTTTACTAAAGAACCTAAGGATAAAAACCGAGTAACACAAAATTTATCACCTACTGGAAATAATAAAAAAAAATCAACATCTCTGCAATGAAAAATTATGATTAGCCAAGGATTTCCAAGGATTTGTACAAATCCTTAGCCAGTCCTTGGATTAGCACGGTTTAGGCTCAGACCTTCAGGTTTACGAAAAATTAAACGTAAGCAGGGCTTTATATGTCATATAAAGCCCTGACGTAAGCAAGAACAAAGGAAAACCATTAATAAATACAATAAATAATCTATAATAAAACATTTCTGTGTTCTAATTAAGCATTGTTTCGAACATAAATAGTCAGCTCTGAATTAATACAATAGTATGAAATCAGGAAATTATAATGGGGTCCGAATCGCCCACGGTCAGAATCAGCCAGGTACCGAACGTTTAAGTGGCCTAATTTCAATGTAAATTGGCTAACTTGTAAAATACATTGTACTACATTTTCTCCAAAGTGTTTTCACTATATGATCATGGATCGCAACAGTTACCAAAAGACAGTCTATTGTGTGTGTTCGATTGCGCAATGCGATAATGTCTATACAAAATGACGTCATCACTTTCTGTGTACTCCATATGGCTGGTAACTAGCCTCTCCCTTTCTTGAAGAGCTCACATCTTCTCGAGGCAAAAACAGGTATATAACACATTATTTTCGTTTTTATTGTAATTTATGAAAAATACGGGGCTTTCTCAATAGTTGTTACTTTATAAAAGCTCAAATACGTCATACAATCATATATTGATGAAGCACGAATGACATTCGTAATAATATTTAAATAGAAACATGTGAAAACGAAAGTAGATATTTTAAATACAAATTTAATATATCAAACGTGAACTTAGATAAAGGATTTTGTATAACAAACAAACATAATACAAATATGACTAGTTTACAAGAACGTATTCATGAAGTTTAACTTTCCATTCGAAAACGAAACTAGAACTCTTATGATTTAATCTTAGTGGGGAGGGGGGCGGGGCTTGGATTTCCGCCAAGAAAACTTTTAGTTAAAGGAAACACCAAACTTTTCGTCCAGGGGTCCCACTTAAAATTAACAAATATTGATATGTTCTATTCTAAATGGTCCAATTGTAATGAATGACACTATAAACATGACTACTTCTTGTGCATGGAATTTCATTCTGCTAAGTAATATGCTATCCTATGTGTTAATTTACTTATGGTTAATTTGAGCATTTTAAGCCCGATTTCATTAAACATCTAAAGAGAATTCAAGACCAGAACAACACTATACTGACAACATATTTTGATTGATGTGCCATTTGTATCATGATTTGGAACATTTTTAAAATTCTAGATTTTTCTGGAAAAAGCCTGACATAATAACACGAGCTTTCGAACCGACTCAAAGAAATGGGCCAAATAATCTATCTCTGAAAAAGTATGTATCCTGGCTCTGGACTGTGTGGAAAATAAAATCAATTTTCTCTGAAAGTCAGCCTCGTAGCAACTCTCAAAAAGCACAGAAATGCAGGATTTGGGATCTAATATAATCAAAATGTCCCAGACGCCGTACCCACTGACCTATAACTCACTCGCAACATCTTGGTCACTTCTTCGAATCATCTCTCCAATGTATCTAGAAGGTCGCCATATTGGTTACGTTATACTAACATGCCGCGCCTTAGATTCCCACCAAAAGGAATTTGCATTCAAAATCAAAGTCATCATCAAAGTTTTGCAACGTCATTGAGCCGATTGCTCCATATATAGTATACATGAACGGAGTGATACAACCATCTTTATTGTAAATAAAAAGCATCCAAAGCAAATCATAACTCAACGACATCAACACCTGCGGCTAATGGCTGTAATATCAATATTATTTATATAGCAACGGTGCATTATTTTCTGTCCTTTTGCATTCCGTCTAACAGAATGTCAAGATTTTTAACATACCAAACCGCCGAAATGCAAATGAGGCATGATCCCGGAGAATGACGGGATTGGTCGAGTTTTCACGATTGATCTATAACTGTTTTAAAGAACAGTAATGAAGAAACACATTCAATAGCGGGGGAATGGCCAACTCATATAAGATTCCCATGTGCACTGAGAGTGGAGCAATATAGAAAAGTGAATTATAATATATTTTGTAACTTTACTTATACATGTCCCTGACCGAGGTTGTTTGTGTATTCACGAGACAGATATACATGTACTATGAATAAGTCATAAAATAGAAGGCTCTAAACAATAAACTTTCATACAAACAGCGTGTCGGGGTGAACATGTTCAAAATGATAGCTTAGCTACTGTAGAAAAACATAGCATTGTCTGCAATTAAATACGTTCTTGTTTAAAAGAAAAGCAACTACAACAAAAACAAAAACAAAATCTGGAAGGAAAATCTCAGGCTTTGCCCCAACCACCAACCTCAAGCTCTAAAATTAAATGGTCGGTCCCAAGTAATAACACTCGTATGATTTATATGTAGGATATGTTGAATAAACAAATACAACACTGATAAACTCGTATTACGAAGACGGAAGTTGTTTGTTATTCTTATACACTTAGTACATTTGAAAAAAACGCACCACTTGGTATGTTTTGAAACTTTAGAGATAGTAAAAGTGTTAAAGTTAAATGTGTTTTAACTGAAAGAAGTAGAGCAAATCTTATGCAAATGTTTATCGCCATATGTGAACCCATTGGGATAAAGAGACGTGTGTACTAACATAAAATACAATCTTGATTTGAATAAACAACCAGCGGACTAAAAATAATCGAAAATCAAAAATGTTGCGTTTTTAAATGTACTGAGTATATTTGTAACAATTCCACCGGCGCCCGAAACTCACAGAATCAGCCCCGGATCATCAATCTCCTAATCAGACCCCAACAGCTAAATTATATTCTAAGAGATACAGGCGCCCGTGATTTGTTCCATGAATGATAGCCAGTGTAGAATATTTATGTTAGGTCTACGACAATGAAACGCTGTACACATTTTCAGCATGAGCCAATGAATACACCTGAGAAAGAACCATAACTCTTGGATTTATATGTTGTTTCTTTGCATATTTTCAATAGGTCATGTCTCCAGTGTTTTGTATGTTATTTTGATAATTCTTCCACCATTTTTTCAAGTTTTGGTAGAGTCCTTTGAAATACAGTTTGTTTGAGAATAATGCAGTATTTCCTTGAACACGGGATATACGAGTATATCGAATATAACATCGGAGATACATATATGAATGTTTAAACTAGACCTTAACTTTCCTTTACAATATAATGTTGCTACAGAAGTATTACGTAAGCTTCCTGTGTTATTCCTTTATAGTATGTACGTGTAGTTATATTTGCTTGTGCACGCATAATATATAAAATATGAATGACAATGATGAACTCGGTTTAAACCAAAATATAATGTTTGTCAATAATGTTTTATTCACAGAACGCCAAAATGACATCAGAAAAAGGATCAGAAGAAGTGACGGAACTTATATGTCAGCCGTGTGGTGATGATGGTGAACACCTACCTGCAGAGGGATATTGCACCGACTGTCAGGAATATCTGTGCGATTCCTGTTTTACTCTTCATCGCAAAGGAAGGGCTTACAAACACCACATGCTTCAGGACAAGTCACAAATGCCTCAAATTAAGCCTACCGTTACGACGACTGACACGTGCACGGAACCATGCACTCAACATAAAGGTGAGATTATTAGCTTCTACTGCAAGTCACATGACCAGCTAGGATGTCAGCGATGCGTGAAGATTGGTCACGTGGGCTGCAAGGTCAGCAAGATATCGGACGTATCTGACGGGATTGCACAGAGCCCGGAATATAACGAATTACTGAAGGAACTAAATGGGCTAGAACAGAAGTACGACCGTACGTTGAGTCTGTCAACGTCCCATGTGGAGGAGATAGAAACATACCACTCCAAAGCAATAGAAGAAATAACGAAGCTAGTAATGCAGTTCAGAGACGAGGATTTGAAGAGAATGAGCGCGATTTCGGACACCAGTAGTACCGTGATAGCTGAAATCCAAACTCTGACAACTAAACTGGAAGCGTTGCAACGAAAGAACCAAAACAGTCAAATGTTTGTAGTAATGAGGAATGCGGCGCATCAAACAAAAATGCTGAAAGACACCCTTAGTAAAGTAGAGGCAGATAATACAATTAGAAGGTACACGTTTACTAAAACGGATCATAGAAATTCCGTGGAGAAAACCCAGAGTGTACTAGGACAGTTAGTTATGCTACCTGTGTTGCAGAACACCATAGAACCTGTACACGTTGCAGATGGCCGTACATCGAGTCCGATGAAATCTGTCGTAACACCTGTACACGTTGCAGATGTCAGCGTGAAGTCATCCACCGACACTATTGACTGTGTCATAACAGGATTATGCTTGATACCCAATAACCAACTCGTCATTGCTGATCATGGCAACAAAAAAGTCAAACTAGTAGATATAAAACAAAGCAAGGTTACATCTGAAGTACACCTGACATCTAACCCATGGGACGTAACTATGATCGACGACAGTCAAGTAGCCGTGACAGTCTATCAGGAGAATAAGATCCAGCTCCTGTCTACAACGTCATCCTCCTTGTGCAAAAGTCGAGAGATAAAGACAAATGGTAATTGTATTGGACTTGTCCACAATGACGGGACACTTATAGTGACATTTCGGTTCCCAGGTAAAGTTGAAATAATAGACATGAACGGGTCTGTGTTGAGAAGTCTGACTAAAGATTCCATTGGAGCACAACTGTTTGATTATCCGATGTACATAGCCATCAGCCCAGATAAGACAGCCGTGTACGTATCTGATTTCAAAAAGAACACAGTGACGTGTATGGCGATGGACGGTACCGTGAAGGGAGCCTACAAGGATGATAACCTGACGTATCCACGTGGCCTGGCTATAGACAGGACAGGAACAGTGTACGTATGTAGCCAGGGTTTCAGTAACATTCACCAGATAACAGCCAAGTGTACCAAGATAAAGATACTCCTGGGCAAGGAATATGGAGTGATTAATCCATTATCGATCACTTACTCTGATAGTGAGGGCAAACTTTATGTGATTTATAGCAACGTTGTTAAAGTGTTTCAAGTCAAATAAGACAACAGTTTATGTTCCAGTCATCAATGCGGTTCCTTATGTTGGCGCCATTGGTGCATGATCAATGTGACGTTATAAAGGTCAACAAGTCTGAATTGTTGTTTAACAGCTCATCAACACATTGTTTAGGTTATTTCGAGCCGCCCCAGAGAGAGGGGAATGGTACATAGGAATTCGCCCCAGAGAGAGAGGGGAATGGTACATAGGAATCCGTGAACCGTACTCTACTCAACTCGCATGTTGTTTATGTTATTTCGAGCCGCCCCAGAGAGTGGGGAATGGTACATAGGAATCTGTGAACCGTACTCTTCTCAACTCGCATGTTGTTTAGGTTATTTCGAGCCGCCCCAGAGAGTGGGGAATGGTACATAGGAATCTGTGAACCGTACTCTTCTCAACTCGCATGTTGTTTAGGTTATTTCGAGCCGCCCCAGAGAGAGGGGAATGGTACATAGGAATCTGTGAACCGTACTCTTCTCAACTCGCATGTTGTTTAGGTTATTTCGAGCCGCCCCAGAGAGTGGGGAATGGTACATAGGAATCTGTGAACCGTACTCTTCTCAACTCGCATGTTGTTTAGGTTATTTCGAGCCGCCCCAGAGAGAGGGGAATGGTACATAGGAATCCGTGAACCTTACTCTTCTCAACTCGCATGTTGTTTAGGTTATTTCGAGCCGCCCCAGAGAGAGGGGAATGGCACATAGGAATCCGTGAACCGTACTCTACTCAACTCGCATGTTGTTTAGGTTATTTCGAGCCGCCCCAGAGAGAGGGGAATGGTACATAGGAATCCGTGAACCGTACTCTACTCAACTCGCATGTTGTTTAGGTTATTTTGAGCCGCCCCAGAGAGAGGGGAATGGTACATAGGAATCCGTGAACCGTACTCTACTCAATTCGCATGTTGTTTGGGTTATTTCGAGCCGCCCCAGAGAGAGGGGAATGGTACATAGGAATCCGTGAACCGTACTCTACTCAACTCGCATGTTGTGGCATTTCCTTTGAAACATATAAAATAACCATTCTCAAAATTCTGGAAACTAGAACACTTTTCCTTGCTTTAATTGAACATTGGTATCTTGCTTCGTCTAGCATGCGCACTGTTTTGTAAAGTGTGTTTACACACTCTTTCAAAGCACATGAACAGAAGGGAAAATATTAATTTTGAAAATAAAATAAGAAATAAATACAGAATGCAAATAAAATGCGATAAAACAGGACATTCACTTGGTCGATACCAACTGATAACCTCCGTGGTTGGAAGGTAAATACGCTGTGTTTGAAACCTCGACTCTCACCGCTGGGAGCACAACTTGTGAGAACGCCTCGATTCTAGTGTTGGAGCTATACTGTACTGGCTCTACACAGGACAAATGTTGGTGGTCTGACTCCACCACGGAAAAGTCGACCATCATATATAACCTAAAATGTGCTGAAAATGACGCAAAACACCATTCAATCAATCAACCAATCAGCTGATAACAGAGCATGGAATGCCAACAAGGGTCGTTATTTAACATAGATTTCGCGACATTGTTGGTGCCCCATGGCCTGTTACCAGTCGGTTTAGACGTCTTTCGTGTCCTATAACATGCTCTGATGATAGACCTTGACATATTAAACCACCCAGTTTACGTCCCCATCCGATGGACAATGCTCATGGAAGTCTTTTGCCTAACTAATTACCGAAGTAACCCGGTGGCGCCATTGAGACTCGAACCCATGACCACCCTATTTAGAGTCGTGCGTGCTATCAACCGCGGGCCTTACAAGTATCATGACAGTGTTGCCGGAAAACAGATCATAAATGAAATATATATTAGATACCGAATCTTTTTAACAAGGAATAAATGCCGTTTTTATAATTGAATTGAATGTTGTTTAACGGCTCATCAACACAGTATATGTTATTTAGAGCCGCCCCGGAGAGAGGGGAAGGATACATAGGAATCCGGGAACCGTGCCCTACTCTTATTATCGAATAGATTCCTATGGATCTTTAACATGCTCGGAGGATAGACCGATACATGGGACCGCCTGGTTTACGTCCCCATCCGACGGACGAGGCTAAGGGAAAGTGTCTTGCGAACACACCGACGAAACTCAGTGACACCACGGAGGATTGAACCCGGGGCCTCCGGTTACAAATCCGCCGAGCTACCGACTGCGCCATGCCATCCCTTGTCACACAGACATGTTCCACTGTATAATACACCAGTAGTGTAAGAGACCATACTGAGTGGTCTCACACAGACATGTTCCACTGTATAATACACCAGTAGTGTAAGAGACCATACTGGGTGGTCTCACACTGACATGTTCCCTGTATAATACACCAATACACCAGAAGTGTAAGCGACCAGACTGTGTGGTCTCACACAGACATGTTCCACTGTATAATACACTAGTAGTGTAAGCGACTATACTTTGTGATCTCAAACAGGCATGTTCCACTGTATAATACACAAGAAGTGTAAGCGACCATACTGTGTGGTCTCATACAGACGTGTTCCACTGTATAATACACTGGTAATGTGTGTAAGAGACCATACTGGGTGGTCCCAAACTGACATGTTCCACAGTAGCGTAAGAGACCATACTGAGTGGTTTCACACAGACATGTTCGACTGTATAAAACATGTTCCACTGTATAATACACTAGTACTGTGTGTAAGAAGCCATACTGGGTGGTCTCACACAGACAAGTTCCACTGTATAATACACTAGTAGTGTAAGATACAATACTGGGTGGTCTCACACTGATATGTTCCACTGTATAATACACTAGTAGTGTAAGAGACCATACTGTTTGGTCTCACACAGACATGTTTCACTGTATAATACACTAGTAGTGTGTGTAAAGACCATACTATGTGGTCTCCCACTGACATGTTCCACTGTATAATACACCAGTAGTGTAAGAGACCATACTGAGTGGTCTCACACAGTCATGTTTTACTGTATAATACATGTTCCACTGTATAATACACTAGTAATGTGTGTAAGAAACCATACTGGGTGGTCTAACACAGACATGTTACACCAGTAATGTGTGTAAGAGACCATAATTGGTGGTCTCGCACAGACTAGTTCCACTGTATAATACACCAGAAGTGTAAGAGACCATTCTGGGTGCTCTCACATAGACGTGTTCTACTGTATAATACGCGAGAAGTGTAAGCGACCATACTGTGTGGTCTCACTTAGACATGTTCCACTGTATAATACGCCGCAGTAATGTAACCGACCATTCTGTGTGTTCTCAAACAGACATGTTCCACTGTATAATACACAAGTAGTGTAAGAGCCAATACTGGGTGGTCTCACACTGACATGTTCCACTGTATAATACACAAGTAGTGTGAAAGACCATACTGGGTGGTCTCACACTGACATGTTCAACTGTATAATACACCAGTAGTGTGTGTAAGAGACCATACTGTGTGGTCTCACACTGACATGTTCCACTGTATAAAACACCAGTAGTGTAAGCGACCATACTGTGTGGACTCACACAGACATGTTCCACTGTATAATACACTAGTAATGTGTGTAAGAGACCATACTGTCTGGTCTCACACTGACATGTTCCACTGTATAATACACCAGTAGCGTAAGAGGTCTCATGCAGACATGTTCTACTGTATAATACATGTTCAACTGTATAATACACTAGTAATGTGTGTAAGAGACCATACTGGGTGGTCTCACACTGACATGTTCTACTGTATAATACATGTTATACTGTATAATACACTAGTAATGTGTGTAAGAGACCATACAGGGTAGTCTCACGCAGACATTTTCTATTGTATAAGACATGTTCAACTGTATAATACACTAGAAATAGGTGTAAGAGACCATACTGGGTGGTCTCACACTGACATGTTCCACTGTATAATACATCAGTAGTGTGTGTAAGAGACCATACTGGGTGCTCTCACACAGACATGTTCTACTGTATAATACATGTTCAACTGTATAATACACTAGTAATGTTTGAAATAGACCATACTCGGTGGTCTCACGCAGACATGTTCTACTGTATAATACATGTTCAACTGTATAATACACTAGTAATGTGTGTAAGAGACCATACTGGGTGGTCTCACACTGACATGTTCCACTGTATAATACACCAGTAGTGTGTGTAAGAGACCATACTGGGTGCTCTCACACAGACATGTTCCACTGTAAAATACACCAATAATGTGTGTAAGAGACCATATACTGGGTTGTCTCACACTGACATGTTCCACTGTATAATACACCAGTAGTATATGTAAGAGACTATACTGGGTGCTCTCACACAGACATGTTCCACTGTATAATACACCAGTAGTGTAAGAGACCATACTGGGCGGTCTCACATTGACATGTTACACTGTATAATACATCATGTAATGTATGTAAGAAACCATACTGGGTGGTCTCACACTGACATGTTCCACTGTATAATACAACAGTAATGTGTTAAGAGACCATGCTGTGTTGTCTTATACGGACGACTTCCAGAACTGCGAGAGTGTATGTATGGATGCGTTTAATATTTATTGTTTAATCAGATATACTGTGTATTTATTTTAATTCTGTTTTAGTGTAAATATGTTAATACAACATGAAATTGCATGGTGGGGTTGTATGATTGTCTTATTGCATGGTAGAGTTGTATGATTGTCTTATTTTAATTGTCGATGAATAACATGGCTACAGATGATACAATATATGAAAAGTAAAATATGCCTGTCTGGTCTTTGAATCCATCTCGTACATGATAAAAACGTGGTATATGCCGGTCTGGTCATTTGAATCCACATCGTACATGATAAACAACATGGTGTATGCCTGTCTGGTCATATGAATCCACATCGTACATAATAAACAACATGTTGTGTGACTGTCTGGTCATTTGAATCCATACCGTACATGATAAACAACATAGTGTATGCCTGTCTGGCCATTTGAATCCACATCGTACATGATAAACAACATGTTGTATGCCTGTCTGGTCATTTAAATCCATACCGTACATGATAAACAACATGTTGTATGACTGTCTGGTCATTTGAATCCGTATCGTACATGATAAACAACGTGTTGTATGCCAGTCTGGTCATTTGAATCCATATCGTACATAATAAACAACATGTTGTGTGACTGTCTGGTCATTTGAATCCATACCGTACATGATAAACAACATAGTGTATGCCTGTCTGGCCATTTGAATCCACATCGTACATGATAAACAACATGTTGTATGCCTGTCTGGTCATTTAAATCCATACCGTACATGATAAACAACATGTTGTATGCCTGTCTGGTCATTTGAATCCGTATCGTACATGATAAACAACGTGTTGTATGCATGTCTGGTCATTTGAATCCGTATCGTACATGATAAACAACATGTTGTATGCCTGTCTGGTCATTTAAATCCATACCGTACATGATAAACAACATGTTGTATGCCTGTCTGGTCATTTAAATCCATACCGTACATGATATACAACACGTTGTATGCATGTCTGGTCATTTGAATCCGTATCGTACATGATAATCAACGTGTTGTATGCCAGTCTGGTCATTTGAATCCATATCGTTCATGATAAACAACATGTTGTATGCCTGTCTGATCACTTGACTCCATATCGTACATAATAAACAACATAGTGTATGCCTGTCTGGTCATTTGAATCCGTATCGTACATGATAAACAACGTGTTGTATGTCTGTCTGGTCATTTGAATCCATATCGTAATTATAAACAACATGTTGTATGCCTGTCTGATCATTTGAATCCATATCGTACATGAGAAACAATATGTTGTATGCATGTCTGGTCATTTGAATCCGTATCGTACATGATAAACAACATGGCGTATGCCTGTCTGGTCATCTGAATCCACATCGTACATAATAAACAACGTGTTGTATGCTTGTCTGGTCATTTGAATCCACATCGTACATGATAAACAGGTTGTATGTCTGTCTGGTCATTTGAATCCATATTATACATGATAAACAACATGGTGTATGCTTGTCTGGTTATTTGAATCTACATCCTACATGATAAACAACATGTATTATACCTGTCTGGTCGTTTATGGTAAACAGCATGGTGGATGCCTGTCTGGTCATTTGAATCCACATCGTACATGATAAACAACGTGTTGTATGCTTGTCTGGTCATTTGAATCCACATCGTACATGATAAACAACGTGTTGTATGCCTGTCTGGTCATTTGAGTCCATATCATACATGATAAACACCATGTGTTATACCTGTCTGGTCATTTAAATCCACATCGTACATGATAAACAACATGTATGCTTGTCTGGTCATTTGAGTCCATATCGTATATGATAAACAACGTGTTGTATGCCTGTCTAGTAATTTGAATCCACATCGTACATGATAAACAACATGGCGTATGGCTGTCTGGTCATTTGAATCCCCATCGTACATATTAAACAAAATGGCGCATGACTGTCTGGTCATTTGAATCCACATCGTACATATTAAACAACATGTGTATGCCTATTAAACAACATGTGTATGCCTGTCTGGTCATTTGAATCCACATAGTACATGATAAACAACATGGCGTATGGCTGTCTGGTCATTTGAATCCACATCGTACATGATAAACAACATGGTGTATGCCTGTCTGGCCATTTATGCCTGTCTGTCCATTTGAATCCGTACATGTAGTATTCATGTCTGGTCAACATTTATATTCGATCAAAAATTAAAAAAATACTCTAATTTTTAAAAACGATATTCAAATACTGTTTAGAGCAGAGAAATGTATAATATGCAAGAATATGAAACGAAGACATTTTTGAAAAGCAATGGGGAAAATACATGACTTTACTATAAAAAGAAAAATTTAAAAAATCACACAAAATAAAACATGATGGACCTGACTTCAAGAAATATCTTAGTTGACTTGATGAATTCAACTTCTGTTATTTTTATGTATACGATTCCCACTTTGTATATAAGTTCTCCATTTACTCCATTATTAATAAACATAAAAAACTCTTCTAACATGACATGCTTCTAGATGTGACAGATAGCTGTTGTGCATTATGCTATTCATGTTATCTCCCCTGAATACAGGGCAATATATCTCGCTTTATCTCCCTTGCTAAACATCACTATGAAAATACACTTCCCGATTCTTAGTGAACTACATATAACATTGATGTGTAGTGGGGACGCTTACTATTATTCATGGCATATGTTAAACATGGATCATTGACTAGTTTCAAATGAGTTCTCTCATTAAATAAAACCTTTATAACATTGTGTTGTAATTGGTCCACTACTCCGAGACACATGTCAATCGTTAAGTTTGTATGAAACTTTAAAATTAGCACCTACATTTTCTAATGAAATGTCACATTTGACTTTCGGCCTACTTACATGTACATAGACTTCTGTTTTACAAATAATAATAATAATAATAATAATAATAATAATAATAATAATAATAAAATAATAACAATGGTCATTTATAGATTATTTTTTCCCTCATTACACATGGCCAGCCTTACTGCATGCAGGGGAAAGCTTGGGCCAAATATTGACGCAAGTGATAATAATGTCACACACAGCAACATTCTGGCCCACTTCGACCTACACATACTGTGAGACAACTAGCGTGGGTTCAGAAAGCCCAGCTCCTGCACAACTCAAGTATTTGTCACCATATAAAAAATCGTTTCCAGACTGTCAAACGGGACAGCAAGTAGACGCTTTTCTGCTAGATTTCTCCCATCACTGCCAAGGCCTAGTGGAAGTCAAGAGTGAGATGGGCACCATTGGGCGGTTGTCCTGGTTTTGGGATCAGTGGGGTGAAGCCCGCTGAAGTCCGAGACGGTCTGTGTTTGAATTTCGTGAATTTTAGCTTAATAGAGGTTTACTCGTATCATGTCGTAATAATGTTCCTACGACTATACATGTTTATTTAAAAAGTCGCACAATATAAGGTAGACTGATATCAGTATATATATATTAGACTATAAATAATAAAATTAGACAAATTAAAACATAAAATAATACTCTGCATACAAATTGTTTGTTTTATTTCAAGCTCTATTTCACTTCGTGGCTGAATTTATAATGTTAAGACCATGCACGTTATAAATGGAGATATTTGCCTCTTTCAGTGCTAAGTAAATTCTATAATAATACTTAAAAGGTTATAACATTAATGATGCCAGTCTAAATATAAGGAAGCGGTTACATTATACTAAATTATATCGACTTTTGGTATAACATATATTAGAGGGACAGATGGCATTCTTGACATTGTTATCAAGCATTAAAGTGTGTGTAATTCTAAGGAATCCCTCGTTGACTCGAAATTATGTGTGGGCTTGTGTGGGGTGATTGTGTGTAGTGCTATGCATGCATCTATCTATAGTCCACTTGAAGCAGATATAGTGCTGCCACACCTAGTCACATTATTCTGACACCGGGTTGACCAGACGTAGTACTACCCATTATTTGCTTGTCAAGCAAGGGTTACAAGTAACTACTACCATTTTTAACCTTACCATTCGGTATGGCGCGGCCAGTGGACTCGAACCACGACCTTACGATTGCAGGTACTCTTACCACTACACAACTGCACTTCGGTTCAAGCATTAACATTAGCGTCTCGATTTATTAATACAGTATTGTTTTAACTTGAAACCGGCTTGCATATATTAACTTATTATTTTTTATTTTTTTTTATTTTTCAATTTTTCTTCATTATTCTACCATATGTTTAAGTACATGTATATTATTGGTGCAATATAAATATAAGCAACAGTCAGAAATATGCAAAAAAAAAAATTCTTTTTACTATTCTTATAATTATTATTAATGATTAATGATTGAATAAATGCAAGTTATGTCGAAAAACTAACGGGACGCCGTGAGTTTTAAAAAAAAAATCATGATTGCCGCGTGTCCGTTTAAATTTTATTTAAACAAGAGAGCCATATACCGCTCACCTGAGTACTGGCCCATTATCGAAATTCTCCGAAATCTTATGGTCATATACAATGCAAGTTTGGTTAATAATACTCGAGAAATGTAGCATCTTTCGTGTTAACAAGATGAAACAAGATGCCCAAGAGGACCTGTGAAGAGGGCATGACAGATAATCTCTTGTAGTTTTAGAAAAGTAGATTTTTAAAGTTTTCCCTATATAAGTCTATGTAAAATGTAAAAAAAAATTGCAACCTTGGTAGAGAACCACAAGTGTATAACAAATGCAAAATATTAAACCTCTGGTTCTTGCTGTTTCAGAAAAGGAGATTTTTTTATATAAGTTTTTCCCTATTCAAGTCTATGTAAAACATGTGACTACTGGGGCGTGGCCAAATGTTACCCCAGGGTCACCATTTGAACTCACTTGGTAAAGGACCATAAGCTTATAGTAAATGCAAAATAGTAAACCTCTGGCTCTTGTAGTTTCAGAGAAGAATATTCTTTTCCTATATAAGTCTATGTAAAACTGTGACCCCCACTAGGCGGGGCCAAATTGGACCACAGGGTCACCATTTGAACAACTGGGGTCACCAATTGAACAAACTTCGTAGATGACCATAAGCTGATGCTACATGTAATACATGAGAGCTCTGTGCCTTGTGGTTTCAGAGAAGACGATTTTTTAAAGTTCTTTCCTCTATAAATCTATGAAAAACATGCAAAATCTCAATATACAAACTTTGGACCCCTGGTGCACGGCCATTATTTTTGACCATGGAGATTTCTTTGAACAAACTTGGCGATCATTTTAAAAGAATTTTTTTCGAAATCTGTCCAGCGATTCTTGAGAAGATTTTTTAAGGTTACGGCCAAATATGGTAATTTCGGCCATCTTGGATGTTGCGCTTACCTAATTTTAACAACTCTAAAAAGCATTCGTCTAAGGAGCATCTATGTGAAGTTTGGTCAAAATTGGCCAAGCGGTTTCTGAGGAGAAGTTATTTGAAGCAAAAGTTAGCGACGACGACGGACGGACGATGGACGAAGAGTGATACCAATAGATCAACTGTGATCTAAAAAAAAACTACTAGTAGTTCGGTTTATTCGTTCTGTTGTTGTATTCCCAAACCGGCAGCACCCCCTTACATGTGTGAACACCATTTACTCCAATTTCAAACAACGATGATAAAATGACAACTGAACTGTATTATCTTTTACTCGATTTAACATTTCAAGTCGTGTTTTTTTTCTTTCGTTTTTTATGCCTTATTACTCTACTATCGTATATTTCTTTCACTTAATTGAACAAGCTATTATGGAATATGTATAAACTATTTTTGTTAGCACTATTCATTGCTCATATACACTTCCAGAATTTAGATTACAAACATATCCAATTACTGCTGTTAAACATGCCATCAATTGTGTATACTTACTATCATACCGAGGAGATCATAAGTATTTTACTTTCGATTTTAATCCTTTTCCTTCTATTGTGTACACATATTATGTTGTAAACACAGGTGAAATAAATATGTTTTAAACCAATCAAACACATACAATACATATAATACTAATTAGTTACGATATTTAATACAGGTAATGAACATAGCACTTATGAATTTATAGTCAAAGGGAAGTAACTTGAAACTAAAAAGTAACCCTAATGATTATAGGCTATAGGGAACATATGGACAAAGGGAAGTAATCGGATATTGACATATTTATTTAGAGGATCAACCTTTTTTTTCCCAATACATTGTTCTAAATACCAATCTACATATACATCGAATAGTTAAGCAACTGTCACAACTGATCATAAAGTTACTGTGGCGGTAGAAAAGAAAAAAGTAATGGGAATATAGAAAATTTAAGAAGGGCGGAAATTAAAGGGACACACGGCAATCTTGAAGTTGTTATCGAACATCAAAATTAACTTCTCGTTTGATTAAATCAATGATATTTTGACTTTAAACCTGCTCGCATATCATTAAATAAAAAACTGAGTTTTCAATTTTCATCGTTATTTTACCAAATGTTGAAATATATTATTGGTGCAATATTATCAAAGTCAGTAATATACCAAAACAATTTGCTTTTTACAATTCTTATAATTAATATTAATGATTGAAATAATGCATGCTATGTTGAAAAACTAACGGGACGCCGCGAGTTTTTAAAAATCAATATTGCCATGTGTCCCTTTAAAGGCGCATACGGCAATCTTGGGATTTTTTTTATTTTTTTATTTTTTTCAAGCATTAACATGTGCGTCTTGATTTATTAATCCAGTATCGTTTTGAAAACCTGCTTGCATATAATTCAACTAAAATATGAGTTTTAATTTTCTCTTCTTAATCTACCATGCAATGGCCTTAAATAATTATTGGTGCAATACAATCGGCAATTGTAATTTGCAACACAAATTTGCTTTATACTATTCTTATAGTTTATATTAATGATTGTACAAGTACATATTATGTAAAAAAAAATCAAATAACGGGTGCCCGGGGGCTTTTAACAAATCAAGATTGCCATGTGTCCCTTTAAAGGAAGTGTACCAACTGCATTTTAGATCCTTCCAGACTGATCCAAACCGGATACCGTAGCGCCCCCTGGGTGCTAGATCAACCGCAACAGCTTCAGGCTATCATTATGAACTTATTTACAGTTGGACTTTAACATTTCACATTAAGAAGTAGGCTAGCTCCCGCTTGAAGGTTACCAAGTCGGGGGCCTCAGCTGAAGCTGGCAGTGAGTTCCACAGTGGTACGGTGCGTGGGGTAAACTGTACTTAAGGTTTAGTTTAAACATATTTATTTTACATCGATTGCGAAACAAGTTCTTGCAGCTTAGATTAATCACTCTCGATGGCTTCCTGGGTAGAGCCAGTACTAAGCAATGTGGAGTAATTATCTTGCTCAAGGATAAATAACGTGGCCGCGGCGAGGATTGAACCCACGACCTCTCGATCTGGAGTTCGGCGCTCTACCGGACTGGTACTCACTGGACCACGCACTTCACTATGGACTTTGCGGCATCTGAAGTAGATTAGACTCAGCTTCTTCGAGTGATTTACACGTGTGCGTGCAGATGCAGGTAAAAGTTACGGATCAGCTGGAATGTCTGCTTGGTGGTTGAGTACTTTGTAGAGCTCGTAATCGTAGCTCGCCTGGTGTCAAGTGTCTTCCAACCTAGATCATCAAGCAAGTCTGTGACACTGCTGATGTTGCGGTACATGTTGGTCGTGTATCTGGCTGCCATGTCTGTGACACTGCTGATGTTGTGGTACCTGTTGGTGGTGTATCTGACTGCCATGTCTGTGACACTGCTGATGTTGTGGTACCTGTTAGTAGTGTATCTGGATGCCATGTCTGTGACACTGCTGATGTTGTGGTACCTGTTGGTGGTGTATCTGGCTGCCATGTCTGTGACACTGCTGATGTTGTGGTACCTGTTGGTGGTGTATCTGGCTGCCATGTCTGTAACACTGCTGATATTGTGGTACCTGTTGGTGGTGTATCTGGCTGCCATGTCTGTGACACTGCTGATGTTGTGGTACCTGTTGGTGATGTTTCTGGCTGCATCTTCTCTATCTTACTCTTGGATTGGGTAGTGTAGGACTCTAGATCGATATACAGTACTGAAATGCTGATCGTACGAGAGGGAAGCAGGCATATGCTTTGGGTTGGCGGCTGATGAAAATTGAAGGGGATCCGTCTCGATCAGAAGTGTGCCAAACAATTGTCAAGCGTCTCCGTGGCCGATGGGTTAACGACGTTGCGTTGTAAACCTTCTCGCCTCTCATCGCTGTGGGTTCGAATCCCATTGGGAGCTCGACTTGTAAGTGAGGAAGCGACGGTTCCTACGGATGGTGGGAATTCTACAATACTGGTTCTACCCAGATAAAGTGGGTGGTCTGCCTCCACCACAAAAAAAAATCGACCGTCATATATAACCTTACTTGTGTTGAAAATGACGTAAAATACCATACAAACAAAACAAAACACTTGTCGTTCACTAGACGACTGATTCACTGCGCATGTACCGTTGGGGAATAGAAACGTCCTGCATTTTAAAAGGCGGGGGTGGGGTCGGGGTGGTGGTGGAACTTTTTTTAAATTTGTTTGCACTTTTAATAGTACCTGTCGATGATTGCAAGTAATAAAATACATATTGAAATAGAGTTTGCGATATTTTTTAAGTGGGTTATGAGTTTGCATTTGTTTGGATCGAATAGCATGCCCCATGACGTATGTTCCCAATATGTCAGGCTTGCCTTCGGATTCGCATAATTCCGAAGACTGACGGGATTAACCGAGTGGTTATTTACGCTATCTCGCTATGCTGGTACCTCTGTTGTGTATTTCGCCAATATAAACCTAGGGGACCATTATACCGGAATTGCTGAAATCGCACGAGTTTCACGTTCAAATCAAAGGCTGGTGTTGGCGCAAAGTTTTCACACACAACTGATCTTTGTTTATATAATTGGTAGAACTGCAAGCACAGGTAAATATAGTGTGGTCTCCCACCCATGTTCGCGGAGTGTGCAACTGAACTAAAACTAAAACAAATGCAATAAAACAATGTTGCGTAAGCTGGCTGGTGCAGGCCAACACATGGTCACGGTCAGGCGCGTAGCTGGGTCTTAATTTGAGTTATGCACCTCCGTTAGTGGGGTCCGGGGGCATGCTCCCCAGTGATTTTTTTTTGCCAGACGATCATAGTTGAGTTTTGGGGGTATATTTCATAGCAATTTTAAGCTTATTTTGACTGCAATTTTAATACACATTGAAATCAGAAGACAAAATTAAATCAGGTACGGCATACGGAACTTTAATACAACTCACCCCTCCCACCCCCTCCCCTTCAGTTTTAAATGCGTTTTTCGCATTTCTTTTTATTTTTTCAGAAATTGACAAATAATTGTACGCACGTGCGTAGGTGTGTAAGCCCAGCTACGCGCCTGACGGTGCATGATAAAACTAATTTTCACGGATAAAAGTCGATTCGGTTCCTTATCCTTTTACCCAAGTTTGACCTCTGAGAAGTGGGGTGCTTATTATACATGGGTGTGTATTATATAAGGTAAAATAGTAGTAAGTACTTTATGTTATGTGTAGGGAGCGTCTCTGTGGCTGAGAGATGCTTCTTGCCTCTCACCTATGCAGGTATGAATCCCACTTGGAGCTCGGCTTGTAAGTGATGAAGTGTCGATTCTTACGGATGGCGTCGGGTGTACAGTACTGGTTCTACCCTGGAAATGTGGGTGGTCTGCTTCCATCTCAATTTTTTTTTGACAGTCACTTATTTGTTGAAAATGACGTAAAACATCGTGCATACTAACGTTATGTGTATAACTAACATTACAGTCCATGTGAGAATGATAGTAGTATTGATTGAATTGGATTTTATAGTCGCACCAACAGCTAAGGTCATATGGCGACTTTCCAGCTTCCATTGGTGGAGGAAGACCCCAGGTGCCCCTCCGGGCAATTTTCGTGCACGGGCGGGCCCCTGGGTAGAACCACCGACGTTCCGCAAGCCAGCTGGATAGCTTCCTCACATAAAGATTCCTAGGCCCCTTAGGGATCAAACCTACAGCGGTGAGGGGCAAGTGATTTGAAGTCAGAGACGTTAACCACTCGGCCACGGACGCCCCGAATGATAGTAGTAAGTACTTTATGCAGACTGCGATATGATATCTTAATTCGGGAATCTGAACAAAATGATTCCATTCAGCAAATGGTCATCATTATACCCCCCGCAAACAAAGTTTGTAAGTGGGGGTATACTGGATTCGGCTTGTCAGTCTGTCTGTCTGTCCATAGACGCAGTGTTGTCCGATCAATAACTTTTGTTAGGAATGAGGTATTGCGATGAAACTTGCAGTGTAGGTAGCTTATATGGAAAAGAAGCTTGGGATTGCATGTGGGATCACTGGGTCAAGGTCAAGGTCACTGTTACTAAAAATAGAAAAACGGTTTCTGCTCAGTAACTTTTGTTAGCAATCCTCGAGTTATTGCGATGAAACTTACAGGGTAGGTAGCTTATATGGAAAGAAAGCTTGGGATTGCCTAAAATAGATGAACGGTTTCTGCTCAATAACTTAAGTAAGTAATGAGATATTGGAACGAAACTTGCTGTGTAGGTAGCTAATATGAAAAGGAAGTTTGTGATTGCATTTCGGGTCACTGGGGTGTTACTCAAAGTAGAAAAACAGTTTCCTCTCGATGACTTTAGGAATGAGACATTGGAATTGTTCCACTTGAAAAACCTGGTTTTCATGGAATTTCCATGTTTCTTGGTGATTTGACTATTATACCCCAGCAAAAGGATCATACCCTATAACAGAAGACTTCATTACTACATTTATAAAGATTAGGCAAGACAGTCATATTATTTTCCCAATTCTGCATTTTTCTGCTTATTTAGCAACTGTCAGTTTCAAAAATAAGAAAAAACATGGTTAATAATTTATAAAATCTTTTTGACAATTTTGTTTTCTACCTTTATGCCTAATTATGATAATATCATTTGCACCCAATTTGTTCTCTTATCGTTAGCAAAGACTTTGGACGTTCTTCCCTATATAGTAAAAGCCTTTAGCGTGGGTGGGGTTGGGAGGTATTTTTTAGCCTTTGGCTTACAGTTCTTGTTTTTATCAGAAAAAGTAAATACTAATGCATAATTTGTGCAACTTTGCTGTTCTTTGGAGCCCTAATAGGGAAAACATTTAGTGAGACTTGTATGCTTTTACAAGGTTGGTTGCTAAGACCAAATAAAATAATAGGTGTGGTTCCGGGTTTCCGACCGACCATGTTTTTTGGGGCCGACCTAAACATTTTATGACACCTGAAACATTTTATTTATTTTTTTACATTTTGCATTTTATGTTTTCTTCTTTTTGTTTTTAATTATTTTTCTATCGGTTCTGTGTCTGATGATATCAACAAATATTTATTTAAGTTTATTTATGTATTGTGTATAAAAATATAGTGTTAAAAAAACAGACAAAATATAAAATAAAATATTTTTAGAAAATAAAATATTTTCCCTGCCTACCTACCCTATTTGTTTTGAGCATGTAATAGTAACCACACATATACTTTTATTTGGCCTAATTAAGCCTCTAAGCCAGCTTCTAAAACTAAAAATACCTTTAATAAGCATAATATGAAACCATAAGAAATAACATCGCGTTATACCATGAATTGAACATAGCATTATGGTATACCATGAATTGAACAGAATCTCCGGGATTATTGAATATATTGAGCTTATCAACTGCTGGGATCGATAATGGGAAACCCTTCATGAGTTGATAGGCATGTGGCTCGTTCCTGAAAAATTAAATTACGCCTACCATCCAGTGAAAAAAATCCTTTTAATCAAATCCAGCAGTTAAATAAGCTATTTATTACATTTTAAATCGGTATATAAAAATGTTTCACTTTATTGAAAGTTATGGGTACTTTATTTAATATTTTTGTGTTCGGAGTTGGTTATTAATATTTAGGGATTATGATGTGTTCTCTCCAAGACATCCTGATATTTCACCCATAGAAATGTAATAAAACATTTAAATATAATATTTTTTATGTTGAACACCTGTACATACAATAAACTGGATGTTCTTTTTTATATTCAGCTTTATTTTAGGATAACACATCTCCTGCCTTTAATATACAAGTGTATCTGTCTGTCTGTCTGTCTGTCTTTTGTTGTTGTTGTTATTGTTACAGTTTTAAGGAAATGTACAGCATTTTGTTTATTACAGGTATAAAGTCAAAGGAACAAAAATCTGATTTCAGCACTTCCTCCAATAATAATTTGTAACGTTCTATCATTAATCTCACAGTGGTTATCCTGTGTGGACCCAAGAGAACCAGCACGAAATATCTTACTGACTGGTTGACGCGTATGGTGATGAACCATGCCAGCAAATCTGTCGCTCGGTTCACCATATTGTTCTGGTTGGAGACTATGATGTTGAGACCTGCATCGAGACCTCGTACCGCACAAGGTATGTAGTTTGTTTTAAACATATCATTTTTTTTTTCTCGGCCCGTTCACTATTTTGGAATGAAGCAGTTGGGTGCTAGAATTATGTAATACTATGTTATACACCGGTCTCTCATTATGGGAATTCTTACTGATGGCAGGAGGTGTACAGTACTGGTTCTAACCTGGAAGAACAGTGGGTGGTCTACCTCCACCACAAAAATTGTGACTGTCATATATATAAACTTTACATATATTGAAAATAACGTAAAACAACATACAAACTCATTATGTAATACTATACTATACGCTGTTTTCTAATTATGTAATAAAAGCTATACACCATTCTCTGATTACGTAATATTACGTTCTTGGGAACTCGGGAATGTTTTTGAAGTATATCTAAACAATAGCATTGCTGTTGATGTTTTTTCTTTAATACATGTACCATTTTATATGAAAGATGCAATTCTTTGTAAGAAAATAACTTCAAAACAACTGATGGGACTACAATGAAACTTCACACAATGATAAAGGGGAATGAGAGGTAGTGCAGAGTGCAAGAACCTTAACTCGGTCTGCATTTGAATTAGTTATTCCCCTTTGTAATTCTATACTTCTAATTCTTGTCTGGAGCACAAGTCAAAAACTACTTCTACTAATTAACTTCTCACAATTATTCAATTTTCCTCGTGTGGTTGACGGGGTAGAATACAACCACTGCAAATTCTACTAGAGGCAGAGGGTAGGACCCCACTTTGTGTTCATTTTGTATTTTTTTTATGCTAATTCTTCATCATATGCAAACGTGGAAACGTGGCTCCTACGTAAATGGAGTGTCTGCTATAGAATGTGTAGCAATTCTGTAGGTTAGAAGGTTCTACGCCCATTATCCATCTTTTATCTTGATGTAAATGGAGGATGAGCCCGGCATGTTCATTCCAATCTGACGCCATATAATCTTTCATGTCTTGATGAGCCGTAAAACCCAATTCAGTTATTCAGTTTTCTGTTTTTTTCAGTAGAAATTTTCTCCTTCTGAAAACATTAAAAGGTCTAAGTTTCTCATATTTTTCGTAATTTTTTCCCATCAATTCATTCTCAGATATTGTAATAATCAACTCCCATCATGTAGAACTGATTAGATGTAGAAAATATAATCACCTTTTTATGTTATCTTTATTAACTTTGTTAACATTTTGATTTCAGTATATAGTGACGGTTACTAAAATCAGGGAGCTTTTTATGGAATTGGCGCATATTCGACTGGTATATTGAGGCATGAATGTTGGAATCACCGTTCCCATATTTGGGATTCAACAAGAGTCGAATTTGGTGAGTATAAATACACACTTCCAAAAACTGCTGGAATGGTTCTATATAGGACGTATCTCTCTTCAAACTCAAAAGACCTACACAAGTTTATTATTATTGTACATGTTCCCTTTAACTTTATGACCACTGATACGACTTAATTCAAACAAATTAAGCATCCTGATCAGTGAGTATCTGTCTGCTATTTGAATCACAGTGTTTTTAGCTCACCAAGTGAGCTATTACGATTACTTTTCATCCGTCCATCGGTCCATCAACAATTGCTTCAAACCACTCTTCAGGAACCACTGGTCAATTTTAACCAAACTTCACATGGATGATCCTGAGGTCAGTGTTTTTCACATTTGTTAAAATTCAACCCAATATCCAAGATGGCTACCATTACCAAATGACAACCCAGGAAATATAATACCCACACTTATTAAACTTCATATGTGAATTGCCCTTGGTGAGAGGAGGAAGCCTATTGCTTTTGGGCTTAGTAACATAAAAACTTGAACAAATAAGCCTATAATGTCCCATTAGGTGGCACTTTATTATTGTCCACCGCCAAAGGCGAAGGACTATAGAATTTGTATTTCCAAGTTCATTTCCGATCAATAAACTTTAATATTTATAATCCCTATCATGCACCTATCATGCCAGAGTTACAGCCCTTGGATTTTTGAAAATCGAAGTTTTTGCGGTTTCCGCTCAGTAATTTTAACATTTATAATTCAACTTTGATGCAACTTTAGGACATTGCTGATGGCCATAATAACTATCAAGTTCAATAACCAGCCAGTTCGCACCTATTATGCTAGAATTATGGCCCTTTGAATTTTGATTTTTTTTTTTTTTTGCTGTTTCCGTTCAATAATTTTAACATTTATACCCTTGAATATTGAAGTTTGTGGACCTAAGCGGTCACGTGACTGCTGCTTATCAACATGATAATAAGATATTAAAAAAAAATGTTACTTAACTTTTACAGTCATTTTATATCTTCTATTTCAAAACAATTTTATACTTATTACCTTACTTCAAGATTGTATCTGTGACATTTGCTATGGCCATGTGATAATAAAAAGGTACATACAAATAGTAACTTCCCTTTAATATATGTAAACACAGTGTGAAAGGTCCTTAAAATCATTGATGTGCTTGACAGCATTAATGAAATATTTTCTGAATTGCTTTTTTAGCTCTGCTGATTAGCGGAGCTTATGCCGTGGTGCGGTGTCCGTTGTCCGTCCGTTCGTCAGTCTGTCCGTCAGTAAACCTTTTTTTGTAGCGACTACTCCTCTGAAACTACTGAATGGATTTTCATGAAACTTTACAGAAATGTTGCCCATGAAGTCTTAGTTGATCCTACCAAAAATTCATGTTGATGTGAAATCTAAAATGGCCACCAAATCTAAAAATAGATTAAAAAAAATAAGTTTGTAGCGACTACTACTTGAAAACTCTTAAGTGATATTGATATGGGATTTTTTCTAAAATGATCAGCATGACATGATGTTTTTCCTTGTCAAAAATTGTTTTGATTCTACGTTAAACATGGGTGCCAACTTGTAGCGACTACTCCTCTGAAACCACTCAACGGATTTCCATGAAACTTCACAGGAATGTTGCTCTTTATGATCCTAGCAAATATTTCAGGTTTGCCGGAAATTCAAGATGGCCACCACGGCTGAAAATAGATTTTCAAAAAACAAATTTGTAGCGACTAATTCTTGAAAACTATAAGTGATATTGATATGGGACTTTTTCTAAAATGATCAGCATGACATGATGTTGGTCCTTATCGAAAATTGCTGCCAGCGGCCATCTTTGTTTACATAGTCATATAATGAAAACTTGTAGCGACTACTACTCTGAAACTACTTGACGGATTTTTATGAAACTTCACACGAATGTTGCTCTTGATGTCTAATTGATCCTAGCAAAACTTCAGGTCGGCTGGAAATTCAAGATGGTCACCATGGCCAAAAATAGATTTTCAAAAACAAGTTTGTAGCGACTACTTCTTGAAATCTATAAGTGATATTGATATGGGACTTTTTCTGAAATTATCAGCATGACATGATGTTGGTCCTTGTCGAAAATCGTTTTGATTCAATGTTAAATATGGCTGCCAGCGGCCATCTTTGTTTACACAGAGTTATATAGTAAAAGCATGTAGCGACTACTCCTCTGTAACTACCAGACGGATTTTTATGAAGCTTCACAGTAATGCTGCTCTTGTTATCTAGTTGATCCTAGCAAAAGTTCAGGTTGGCCAGAAATTCAAGATGGCCACCACAGCTAAAAATAGATTTTTAAAAAACAAATTTGTAGCGACTACTTCTTGAAAACTATATGTGATATTGATGTCGCCCGGTGTTGCATCTGTAATGTTTTGTTTACAGAATACTATTCCTGTGCAACTACCTCGGACCAGTGTAAAATACTTCACCTTTCTAATTATAGCACATTCCATTCTATTTATAGTTTGACATGTTGAGCTACATGCAGAACTGTGGTATATCTGTATATTATTGTGTGTGTAGTGAGTGAGTGAGTTATGGTGAGTTATGCTAACTAACTTGCATGAAGAACTCCACTAATTAACCTCTTTTCCCGCCTAAAATATCACTCTCTCTGGCATTCTCTCTCTGACAGTTGACAACAACAGTCTTATATGTAGCCTTATAGTATAGGTATATAGAAGTATTAGGTGACTGTAAAGTCAACCTTTGGAATCAGCTATTCTGTCACTTCCAGCATACTGTTATTATTGTGAATCCTCTGGTAAGTGATCTGTGATATTGTAATATTTTAATGTATTTCTGACATGTATTAAGTCTATCGCTGGATTGTCGAAATGTCGATTTTAGTAGTTTTATATATTCTTGTACTGATTGTATATTTCTTATGTTACAGGCTCTCTTGAATGTATCAAGAGAACTCGAATAAATAATTAAGAACACCATGGTTTGTTTACTATGAACCCTGTTCGACATTGATATAGTTCTTTTTATATCCCGTACGTCCTTTCGTCCCGTTTTTACATTCACGTTTTTTATTAAGTCAAATTCTCAGATACCAAAAGCCGTACAGTTTCATACTTCACACACACTTACATCTACACTCAAGTGATATGAAAACGCAACAAACAAATGTCTAAATATATTTTTCATTAAGAATGGCATAGCCTTAAAATTTTGAACACATACATAGCTCGATACACTTGATCCATTTTGACTGAATTTAATCAGCCCATATTACCGTAAAATCACAATAGCTAGGTCCGCTTCGTTTTCCTCGTGCGTCCCGTGCACATTTACCATGTGGTCAAATCGATTGAAATTTTCTAGCTAAAGTTCCCGTACTTACCGTACATCATCGACTGCAATGGGCACGTGCAAACATTAATAATGTGAACTGGAATATGGTTTTGTTTTCGGATGAATCTAGATTCAATGTATTCAATGCAGATGGCAGAGTACGCGTGTACCGTCGACGAAATGAACGTTTTGCAGATAATTGTATTGTGGAGCATGAACGTTACGGTGGTGGCAGCGTCACGTCCTAACCCTCCAAGAAACGTCCAGGAGTTAACGAATGCACTGATTTATGAGTGGGGACGCATTCCAGGTCGAGTTTATAGGAATCTTTGTCGTTCAATGCGTTCACGGCTTCAGGAAGTGATCAGGAAAAATGGGGGCCATACCCGGTACTGACCATTTAAACTGACTGATGTGGAATAAACAGTGATTACGTAATATCGGTTGGTGAAATCATCATTTTGTTTTTACACATGCATTGTTGAAGAGTCACTGATTAATTTGATACCCCATTTATGAGTGTTATGTAATTATTTTCTCTAATATACTCCTACAAACCCGTTGTTGCGTTTTCATATCTCGTCAGTGTATATGGCAGCAATATGTTCCTACCTAAATCAGATCAATATAATTGACCTTGGCCTACTTTTTTACATTGAAGTTTTACATTCAAGTTTTTTTATTTACTCGGCTCCTCAGATACCAACAGCCATACAATTTCCAAACTTCATTCACACTTACATTTGTATGACAGAAATATGTTCCTACCCGAATCAGGTCAATATAAATGACCTTGACCTACTTTTTGCACTTTGTTAATTTACATTAAAATTTTACATTGATGTCTTAGGGATCACTCTAAACCACCCCAGTGGTCCAAAGTTTGTAAATTGAGATTTTGCTTGTTTTTCATAGACTTATATAGGATTCTTTTTTTTTAAAATATTTTCTGAAACCACAAGGCGCAGAGCTCTCATTTATTACAAGTAGCATCAGCTAATGGTCCTCTACCAAGTTTGTTCAAATGGTGACCCTGGCTTCACAGTTTTAAATAGATTTATACATTAAAAAAAAAAAGTCTTCTTCTCTGAAACTACAAGAACCAGCGGTTTAATATTTTGCATTTACTATGAGCTTTAGATCCTTTACCAAGTTTATTCAAATGATGACCCTGGGGTCACATTTGGCCCTGCTCCAGAGGTCACATGTTTTACATAGACTTGTATAGGGGAAAACTTAAAAAATCTTCTTCTCTGAAACGACAAGGCACACATCTCTCATATTGCATGTAGCCCTGGGGTCACATTTGGCCCTGCCCCAGGCGTAACACTCTAGCACCCTCATTTTATATTTGATCTTTGCCAAACTTTGTCGATGTATTTATATCAATGTTTTTAACACAACAGAGGTCACATTTCTTGAACAATCTTAACCAAACTTGCACAGATTGTATATGACCATAAGATTTCGAAAAGTATGACAATGGGCCAGTACTCAGGTGATCAATTTAGGCCCATATTGGCCCTCTTTATTAAGTCATTTACTCACATACCAAAAGCCTTGCAGTATTAAAACTTCATACACGCATCTATAAGGCACCATTATGTTCCTACCCAAATCAGGTCCATATAACTTGCCTTTTAATATTACACAACATTTTGTTACGCAATTTTGTAAGCAACCGATAACCCTTCCGGTCCTTTGGATACATTTTCTAGTTCTAAAATAATAAACATGACATGATGTTGGTCCTTGTTGAAAATTATTTTGATTCAACATTAAACATGGCTGCCGCGGCCATCTTTGTTTACATAAAGAGTCTTATAGCGACTACTCCTCTGAAACTTCTTGATATATTTTCAAGAAACTTCACAGGAATGCTGATCTAGCTATCAAAAACCTATCAGTAGAGCTTCAAGGTCATTGACCTATTGTTAGTAATCAAAATGTTTACAAAAAAGCAACATATATCTTTTATTTCTAAGTACTGCCCTCATTAGGCGAGACATGTGAATCTGCGGATTTCTTGTTATAGTTCTGTAGTTTTAACATTTATAATTTACTAATGATGAAATGTGGGGACAGTGTTTAAAGCAATAATATCTCAGCCAAGATCGATAACCAGCCAGATCCTTTCATGCCAGAGTTGTGGCTCTAGGATTTTTTAAAACTGAAGTTTCGCTGAATTACCTTGACATTTATCATCCAATATTGATGAAACTTGGAGTAAATGTTTATGGGTAAAATATATCGGCCAAGTCCGACAACCAGCCAGGTTGCAACTATTATGCTGGCCTTTTGATTTTTTTTAAATTGATGATTTTTGTGAGACATAGGTGTTGCTTTTCCGGCGGCGGAAACATTCAAGTTTTGCGTTTAGGTCATTTGCTCACAAACTGTATATACTAGACCTTTCAAACTTTGCTTATAGTTGTATCTTGGGTGGTACATCGCAACGTGACAAAGCAAATGTGGAAGTGACCTTGACCGTCCAAGCAAAGGGCAGATAGCTTAATAATTTTTAGGTTCAACTGTTGCATTTATGTCACTTTTTCACAAACTGTATGCACTAGACCTTTCAATCTTTGTTTATAGTTGTATCTAGGGTGGTACATTGCAACGTGACAAAGCAAATGTAGATATGACCATCCAAGCATATGGCAGATAACTTTAATTGTTACATTTACATCACTTAATTATTGAACTATGATTATGCACTAGATGTTTTAAACCTAATTTATAGCTTAATCTTTGGAAGAAAACATATTCTATTTTGACATGGTTGCGTCTTGGGTCGTGCATCTTTTTGGATGGATGGATTTTATCTATGACCTTGACCTACTTTTTGGAGGTGATGATTTTTAGCTCTACTTTCATTTTTTATCCGATCTTTACCAAACTTTACCAGATTGTTAATATCAATGAAAGCTTGGACTAGTTCGAAAACCAGCCAGATCGGACCAGTAACAGTGGAATTATTTATGGCCCTTGATTTAGTTAAAAATGCTATATTTTGCCTCGTTAAAGGACACTGTCCGTAACTTTTAGCTTATAAAACACACACTAATTATGTTCGCACACATTATACACCAAACATTACTGAATATTTACTAATTAAAGCAGGATTTTTTGACGGAATTCAATCGCGGTACAAAAAGAAAGAGAAACCATTTCGGGCGTTTGAATTCGCAGCCCAAACTAAAATTACACTCGCGGTAATAATAGTAAACGTAAAGTGGTCGACCTAGCTCCCAACTGAGCTAAGCGGGCTATACATATTACGCTCTAAATACTATGGTTAAAACCTAATGCGCTAATGGAAGTCACGTGATCGCAGAAAAGGTAAATACGGTGGGTCCCACTTTATTTACAAATACTAATTTAAGCTTTTTTTTTTCAAACTCACGAATGTATTACTACAGACTTCTTAGTGTCTATGCTCATGTTTTCATGTATATATTTCACTGAATAAAAGTCAGACAGTTATTTGGTTATGCTCCATATCTGCTTACTTACGGACAGCTTTCATTTTTCATCTTATCTTTACCAGACTCATTCTTTTTTAAATTGCTTTTTAATTTTTTTAATTTATTTTTTATTTTTATTTTTTGTGTGAACGCCAAGTGAGCAGGAAGCATTGCTATGATTTATAGTTGTGCCTGTAGCAACCCTAAATGTTACAAAACGGCAAATGTCAAAGAGTCACACTATATTCATATAACCTTTGACCTCTAAGTGTGACAATGACCCTGAAGCTGGCGACTGTTTGACTAAGATCGGTGGTAGGAACCTAAGTGGCACACACTGTCACATGATGATTTTTTTGCATGAAATTGTAACAAAATGATTCGCGTTTTCTTAAACAACGTACAAAGAAGAACATCCAGGTGATATTTAATACGGTAAAAATTTGTTGTAACATTTAGCGAAAGTGATTGTAACTTTTAGCGGAACCTAAACTTGTGTTACATTTGGCACATGTTTGTAACTTTTAGCGAAAACCGATTTTGTAACATTTAGCGGAAAATTATTACATTTGACGAAATTGTGTTACAAATGGCGTTCGTAATTTCGTTGTTGTTAATTTTGGCAGTTAACATTTAGGGTTGCTACAGTGCCTATTGAGTTTTTTCCAGTTTGTTGATTTTTGATGGAGTTACGGCCCCTTGACATTTTTACTTTTAAATTTCTTGTCGGCACTACTCCTCCTAAACGCCTTGTTGGATTTCGACAAAACATTGCAAGACGCATCGGTAAGATTTCTAGTTGTGCATATCACACTTTCGTTCCAGTTCGCTGATTTATGACGGAGTTATGGCCCTTGGACATTTTACTTTAAATTTCTTGTCGGCGCTACGCCTCCTAAAAGGCTTGTTGGATTTCTTGTGTTCTGGTTTGATGCTTTTTGATGGAGTTATGGCCCTTTGATATTTTAACGTTACATTTGTTGTCACTTTACTCATTGGTATGATGTCTAGTTGTGCATAATT
The DNA here is from genome assembly GCA_037043455.1 of Cyrtodaria siliqua. Lineage (NCBI taxonomy): Eukaryota > Metazoa > Mollusca > Bivalvia > Adapedonta > Hiatellidae > Cyrtodaria > Cyrtodaria siliqua. The sequence continues at coordinate 1,708 of JAWPHD010017036.1, read as the reverse complement.
ATCTTAACAAGGTGGTGCCTTATCCACAGTCACACTTACCTTAACTAGGTTGTGCAGGTTATTTTTCTCTTATTTGTTTTCACATTGTCGAGAGAGAAGGCAATGGATAAAGAGACAGAAGAATGAACTGACATACAGATGCTAGGACAGATTGTTATTCTTTTTATATAGTAATCCATATCAGAAATTTGCAGATAGGCTACAAAAAATCTTATCCTGCATATTGTCATTTGACCAGACTCATAAATTTCACAATTTGGTATTTGCCATTGAGGTATATGACAGTTGTTGACTGAGTAATTTTTTTTTTGTGTTTCAGCTGAATGAACTTTCAGCATCATATGATGGAAGCCCCATGACAGTGACAGAAGGCAAGTCTATCTCCTTGGTGAATGTAGGACAAACTGTGAAAGCCTGATGACAGTGACAGAGGGCAAGTCTATCTCCTTGGTGAATGTAGGACAAACTGTGGAAGCCTGATGACAGTGACAGAGGGCAAGTCTATCTCCTTGGTGAATGTAGGACAAACTGTGGAAGCCTGATGACAGTGACAGAGGGCAAGTCTATCTCCTTGGTGAATGTAGGACAAACTGTGGAAGCCTGATGACAGTGACAGAGGGCAAGTCTATCACCTTAGTAAAAGGTAGGACAAACTGAAGGAATTTAAGTATAAGCTTACTTGTGTCGAAGGCTCACGTATACAATTGTGACTTCTTTCGTCCGTCATTGTCATCTGTTAACTGTTTGCTAGTTGGTGATATAGCACCTTCATTTTGCATTCAACCTTTACCAAACTGGGACAGATTGTTGATATTCATAAAAGCTTGAACAAGTTTGAAATACAGCTAGATCGACCTAGCCAGAGTTATGGCCCTTGATTTAATGAAAAACGCTTTATTTTGCTTCATTAGCTCTCCAGCTCTTTCGTTGCTGTTTTTCTGATTTTGACCAGTCTTTGGCAGGATGTTAGCATCATTAAAAGCTCAGAGGAGTTTGAAAACTAAACAGACATGAACCAGCAGAGTAATTGCCTTAGAATTATTTAAAATGTCCAAATAACCAAACTGGGCCTGATTGTTGATATTCATAAAAGCTTGAACAAGTTTGAAATACAGCTAAATCAACCTAGACAGAGTAATGGCCCTTTATTTATTGAAAACTACTATATTTTGATTTGTTAAATCTGTAGCCTATATATTCATCTGATCTTACCGAACTTGGTAAGAGTGTTTATGTTTTGAAACTTGGCACACATGTTCATCATACTACACATTCATGCACCATAACTGTCATGCATTTTACCAGAATTCTCTTTGACAGAAATGTTTGAAACCTGACACATATGTTCGTCAACTGTGTTACAAGCACCAGAATTTTGTCATGCCTTTTACACCAAAATTATCCCCCTTTTCTCTTAGAATTTTGCGGTAAATGTTAGCAATCTGGCATTCACACCAATATTGGTGCTGTTTGATTCAGTCTTTTATGCCGTGGTCTATGGTCAGACTCGTCGTCCGTCCTTAATCTGTCTGTCGTCAGTTAATATTTTGATGTGATTGTAACACTCGAGCTGTGACCTTCATTTTACATTTAGTCTTCACCAAACTTGGCCAGTCAAAATATTGACGAAAGCTCAGATGAGTTTGAAAACAACTTATATCAGAAAAAGAGTGTGGACCATGCCTTAATGGTCAAGAAATGTGGAATC
>JAWPHD010017035.1:42500-46777 GCA_037043455.1 Cyrtodaria siliqua | reverse complement strand
CGGACGCTGTGGTTTCTATAGGACCCTATATCTCATTTTTACAAACCGTGCTACGTGACTGGCAGCATGTAATTAGTTGTGTATACTATTTAGCAAGTTGGTACGAACCGTTAACCAATTCAAGTAGAGCAAACACTTACACTCTTTTCTCAAACTTCAGTTTTAAAACATATTTAGACATAGGTCTGATAAAGAAATTTAAGCCTTAACTAAACTAAGATTATCTTCCCATCGACTAGAAATAGAAACAGGACGATGGCATAAACCACATAAAATACCTAGAGAAGAAGGAAAATGCCACCTCTGTAATTCCTTAGAAGATTAAATCCATTTTATATTAGAATGTCCATTACATTATGAATTTAGATGTGATCTAAAACATAAAATGTATTGGAAACGACCAAATGTTCCTAAATGTATTGAGCTTCTCTCTTCAGAAAAGATTAAAACAATAAAAAATCTATCCACATACATTGTTAAGAGATTTAAGAAACGTGATGATACATATTACAATAAATAACCCAATTTTCTCCACTCTGAATACTATTATATATTTTTTCAATATAATTGGATTAATTCTATTTATGTTCTCCAATTATTTATCTCAATGTACGTTTTCTTTGTTTTGTTGTTTGTTTTTCTATTTTCTTTTTTTCTTTTCAAATTGTTTAAAAAAACTCTTTTTTATATGCATCCATAACATGTATCAGTTTATGCGTACTAATATATTGTCATTTACCGGAACTGTATATCATATGCATGTAATTCTGTATTTATTGATATTCGTGAAATCATGGGCAGAATGCCTACTGTTTGAAATAAAAGATATACACTCACGTTCGTTTAGTAAATGGTTATACCGTGTAGAATAAAAACAATATCAGTTGTTCCCATTTTTTACGAAAACCCGACTGGGCTTCCTTATATACAAAACTATCTTCCGCCCATTTATTTAGTCCAGTATTTAATAGTTTTGTGAACAATTTTCCTAATAACCTTCTGTTCAATGATAAGGGAAGTCACCCATGTCGAATATTTTGTTAAAAAGTACAACTAAGTAAGCCGATAATTGATCAAATCCATATTTAAAGAATTCATTTATTACATAATCCGAGCCTCCTGAACGTCCTAAAGTTAACTCGGTTCATGCTTTATATATTTCCGCACGAGTGATTTCGTTATCGAGTTAAGCAAACATAACCTGTAACTCGCCATTTAAATATCGATCGTTAAAGTATAACATATCTTCATCTGATTGGAAGAATGCAAAATGTGCTTTAAAATAATTTGCAAATTGTGAAGTTGAGATATTTGTCTTTCAACTAATATGACTGGCATTTTTTAACATCTTCCAATATTCTTTTGCATTTTTGTACCTGAGCATTTCCAGTATATACTTTGATAGAGCGGGAATCTCAACAGTTTTGAATTGATAGCCCAGGGTTTATGTCCCCAGTGATGGTTATAGACTCCAGGGCCGATGTTATTGGATGGATGTATCCGTCTGTTCTTGCCTAGTAAGTACAGATATAGTTATATTGTCGGGATCTCAAAGCTTTTCAAGTTAGGACTCACTGGAGATTTTCCAAGGTTGGAGAAAAAAGGGCTCAGGGACCGATTTGGTTGGATGATTGTATCCGTCTGTTCATGTCCACTAAGTGTATTTATGGTTATAAGGTGGCTGTCTCAATAATTCAAAGTTATGACGCAGGGGCTATGTTCCCAATGGTGGGGATGTACCTCGGTTCCAATGCTGGTTGGATTGTTGTATCCGTCTGTTCATGCCCAGTAAAGGTATATATGATTATAGGTTGGGGATCTCGAAACTAGTTTGACCCCGTCCATCCCTTTAACCTCCAAGGCATGACTCAGGCGTCCCATTCAAATGAGGAAGCTATCCAGCTGGCTTGCGGAACGTCGGTGGTTCTACACAGGCGCCCGCCCGTGCACGAAAATTGCCCGGAGGGGCACCTGGGGTCTTCCTCCACCAGTAGAAGCTAGAAAGTCGCCATATGACCTTAGCTGTTGGTGCGACTATAAAATCCAATTCAATTCAATTCCATTTTGTTCAAATACGAGGTTTTGCAACTAACAATTGGACATGTTATTACGGTAAGGCTAAATTATATGATTTATTGTATTAATTATTGAAATGCACGGGTTTTAAATAAAATCACAAAAAAGAGGAAAATGCTAAACAATGTATTATATCTCATTTCTGTACTTTTCAAAGTAAAAGCGGATAAATGGTGGTCAATTCGAGTGGTGGTGTCGACTTATTCATTTTTCAAGAGCTTTAAGCCGTGTTGAGGACTTTTATATTCGTAATATTTGCTTTTTATTCATATTTGTAACTATTGTTTCTGTGCTGGTTTTGGTTGACTGTGGTCCTTGAATGTTACATTTCCGGTTCGAGTTTTATATCTACTTTTAAATGATTTGCATGATATTTATTGCTCATAGAAAATCAGATGCAGTGAACCACCCTTCAGATGATTTAGACCGTACTTTAGTTATATAGTCATGGCAGCTCTTTTCAATTGAGTTATAGAGAGGTTTAACTGGTTTACACCTTAAAAATCTTTCAAACTAGTTTTGTTAAAGAATTGAACAGAGTGGCCGATATACGACTTTTGCAAGAAGAATATTTTAGCGACATGATCCGTTCATATAGTAACTTCGAAATACGACCCTTAGTGGAGTACCTTACGAAATCTGTATAATTAGTGGAATGTAACCTTATGTGGCTTTCATAATGTATTCTCAAATCATACCAACTATGCAACCGTGTTACTATTATCTGAGAAGTAATAAAGCTGGAAGCAACAGGACGGACAACGTGATTCCTATGTATAGCCCCCATTTTACTTTCTAAAATTTGTGGGGCTACGAAAAAAATATCACATGAATTAATTGACAGTTCATGAGTATACTATTTTATTGACATATTTTCTATACTTTGTTGGTTACACAAGCCTATCATCTTGCTCCTAAACAATCAGACTGGGTATCAAAAGTACCTACTTGACAAATAAGTAATACTATTACTTTTCATTTCACCTATCTGGTCTACTAATATCTGCAGTCAGCTGCAAATACTAAGATGCCCTGAAGTATTTATCTGCTATGAAAGAGAGACTTGTGATTGTCTAGTTAGCTGATATTTGAAGGGGAATGTAATAGAATACAAGACTGGCTCAGCAGTGAAATCAGTTAAGGGAGAAATAATGACCCCTTAATGGTCCCAGTGGAATAAGATTGATTAGCCAAGTCTTATCAGTTGATCACTGTTACAGTTAAATGTGTAGGTGATGATGAGCTTGGGTTTAACCGACCACAGGAACCTCAAGTTACCGCCAATAGGGAGATATATTATGCAACCTCAGCATGAGGAGCTAACCTGGGTTAACCTAAAGAAGAACCAAGGTTTACCAGAATGGATGCCTTGCCTAAGACAGAGACCCAGACAGGCCAGACAGAGAGCCAGACAGAGACCCAGACAGACAGACAGACAGAAACCCAGACAGGCCAGACAGAGACCAGACAGGCCAGATAGACAGACAAACAGACAGACAGACAGACAGACAGACAGACAGACAGACAGACAGACATTGAGCCAGACAGAGACCCAGACAGGCCAGACAGAGAGCCAGACAGAGAGGCAGACTGACAGACAGATAGACAGACATACAGACAGACATGGAGGCCAGACAGACAGACAGATATACAGATAGACAGACAGACAGACAGACAGGCCAGACAGAGACCCAGACAGAGACGCAGACAGACGGACAGACAGACAGACAGACAGAGAGCCAGACAGAGACCTAGACAGGCCAGACAGAGAGCCAGCCAGAGAGGCAGAAAGACAGACAGACAGACAGACTTACTGACAGACAAATAGACAGACATACAGACACACAGATAGACAGACAAGCCAGACACACAGCCAGACTGACAGACAGACATATATACAGACAGAAAGACAGACATACAGGCCAGACAGAGACCCAGACAGAGACCCAGACAGACAGACAGACAAACATACAGACAGAGTGACAGAGTGACAGAGTGACAGAGTGTCAGACAGACAGACAGACAGACAGACAGACAGACAGACAGACAGACAGACAGACAGACAGACAGACAGACAGACAGACAGACAGGCCAGACAGAAACCCAGACAGAGACCCAGACAGAGACCCATATAGACAGCCAGACAGACTGACAGAGTGACATACAAACAGACAGAAAGACAGACAGACAGACAGACAGAC
>JAWPHD010017035.1:2500-17500 GCA_037043455.1 Cyrtodaria siliqua | reverse complement strand
TTCGAAGGAGGTCATCTCTTTAGCTCGGTCTGAAAGTGGGACTTGCCAATAACCTTTACTGAGGTCTAACTTGGAGAAATACGAATATCCCGCAAGTTTAGAGAATACCTCCTCAATATTAGGCATTGGCTCTGCATCAAAGATGGTACATTTATTGAGTTGCCTAAAATCGATGCAGAATCGAATTGACCAATCTTTCTTCTTAATAAGTACGACTGGGGATGAAAATGGGGCGTTTGAAGGTTCGATGACACCCAATTTCAACATGTCTTTCACCTCCTCATCAACAATTGATCGGGAGTGAAATGGAATGGGATACCCCTTAATTCTAATTGGTCCCCCTGATGTGAGTACAATATCATGTTGCACTCCATCTGTCTGCCCCGGGTTTTCGGACAAGACATCACTGAACTCCGAGAGTAAACTACCCATCTCTCGTTGCTGCTTTACACTAAGCATGCCCAATATGTCTACATCGGCTGCTGTCTCCCTACCTACACTAGTGGAAAAATACATGGGACTAGTGTCCTCACTACTGTCTTCCTCACTATCCTCAATAACTGCAACATTAACTACGGTTAACACCCCTTGTTGCCCATTATCGGTTCTACTGATATACTCTTTCAGCATATTCGCATGAAAGGTCTTTAACTTTCCGTTTATCTCGATACGGTAATCCATAGTGTTCACTATCCCTCTAACGTAAAACGGACCTTTCCATTGTAATAACAACTTGTTATTGTCGGTCGGGAGTAACAGTAACACCTGGTCATCTATCTTAAACTTCCTAGCTCTAGCTTTCTGGTCATAGTACCGTTTATACTTGGTACTTGCCTTAACTAACTGACTTTGAGCTATCTTACAAGTCTCCTCTAGTTTCTCCTTCAGATCTAAAACATACTGATATGTAGTCTTAACCTCATCACTATCTACTTCACCTGCCCACATCTCTCTAAGAATCCTCATGGGACCTCTAACTGACCTACCGTACAATAACTCAAACGGAGAAAATCCTAAACTCTCTTGTGGAACCTCTCTAAATGCAAACAATAAAGCATTGAGATACTTGTCCCAATCTTTGGGTCTCTCGGTACACATACGCCGTAACATTTGCTTTAACGTCCCGTTAAATCGTTCGACTAACCCGTTACACATAGGGTGATATGGTGTTGTCATGATTTGACGCAAAGACAATAACCTGCTTACTTCAGCCATAAGTTCTGACGTAAACTGTGACCCACAATCAGTCAGCATTTCCTCTGGTACCCCTAGCCTTCTGAACATATCAACTAATGCCTCAGCTACCCTCTCAGTTTCAATTGAGGGCAATGCTACTGCCTCCGGATACCTAGTTGCATAGTCTACCATGGTTAAAATACCTATTTTTCCTATCCGACACTGGAAAAATTGGTCCAACTATGTCTACGGCTACCCTCTTAAATGGTGTATCTATCAGTGGCATCTGACCTAAATGTACTTTGGTCACTCGACCTTTTGGTACTGTCCTTTGGCATACATCGCAGGACCTACAATACTTAGTCACATCTCCACTAACGCCTGGCCAATACAATTCTGCCAATACTCTATCTGACGTTTTCTTTACGCCTAAATGACCTCCCATAATCGACTCATGAGCTACCTTAAGCACTGTCGTTCTATACTGGGTAGGTACCACTAATTGGTGAAACTGTCTACCACCACTATCTTCAAATTCTCTGTACAATAACCTATTCTTATGTACAAACTTACAACTACCGGACCCTTTACACTTCTTCACTACACCATCCTTGGCCTTCACTTTACAAGGACCTAATGACTCCTCTTGAGTTTGTGCTTCTATAAACTCCGCTTTAGATATGTCTCCTACGGCTGCAGGAACCTTTAATTTTCTATAAGCCTGAGCTTGCTTCTGAACCTGCGCTCTAGTCTCTACGGCATTACTTATGCTACTTCTAAAATCGGACATTACCGGAAGTGCTGAACCTTCTATGTTCCCTATCGTTAAATCATACATCGGGTCATCCATACATAGTGCCTCTCTAGTCCCTTTAAAGAAAGGTGTATCTACATCTATTCTCGCTATTGGCACGTGCTCTACCGACTTATTTAACAACATACACGGTGACTGTTTACCTACCAACTGGTCATCCGTAACTAAACTACGCCTAACTACCACACCTGTACAACCTGTATCCCTCATTACAATTACTCTACCATCTGCCGTTGGAAGATTTGCATACGGAAAGAGACATGTTCCGATCTTCGCCATTACACTATCCGCTTTAACACAACAGCTACTACTCTCGGTTTTAATAACCGGACTATTACTACCTCTGCCTCTACCTCTACCTCGGTTTTGACCACCTCTACCTCTACCGAAATTCCATGGGTTGTTAAAACCTTGGTTCTGACTCCCTACATTGTTGTCCACTCTACTATTTTCACTAAAATTGTCTACGACAGCGGACACTTTCACCGCTTTCCTACACTCATGTGAAGCATGATTCCCATTACAGTGACGACAACGAATAAAAGGTCTACCTATGTTACCACTATTGCTACCTCCTCTAGCACCCATCGAACTACCTCCACCTCTATAGTTTCCACTCTGGCCTTTCTGTTTATGATCGTCCCCTTGCCTATCTCTAAAAGTTCTGTCTTTCGACACTACATTATGAGCTCCACCTCTAGCCTCGGCAAACTGATCTGCTTGAGTTGCCATTTCATCTACACTAGTTAGTTTTCTTTCTTTAAGAAATAAGAACAGATCTCTACTACAAACATTGAATAGCTGGTCCCGCAACAAGAAATCTATGAGGCCCTGATAAGTCTGCGCTACCTTCCCTAACTCTAACCACCTATCTAAGTAATTTCTAGATCTACTAATGAACTGAATAAATGACTCGCCTTTCTCAGGCAGACAAGCTCTAAACCGCTTTCTAAAACCTTCTTCAGTTAGCTCAAATCTCTTTAAAAGAGCATCCTTTAACTTGTCATAGTCAAGAGCATCTACACTAGGTAATCTAGAAAATACATCTAAGGCCTTGCCTCTCAATAACGCACTTAAATGAACTGCCCACTTATCTTTGGTCCATTCCTGTAACTCAGCATAACGTTCGAACCGTAACAAATAACTGTCCATGTTATCTTTGTCAGCATCAAAGTATGGTAACTTCGAACCATTTAACTTCCCAGAATAACTATCTTTCCCTTCAGTTTTACTTACCTTACTATGTGTCTTATCTGCTTCCAACTCTAAAGCTAACTTATGCTCAAACTCTTTTTGCTCCCTTTCCATTATCATCTTAGCCTTAGCTAGTCTACCGTCTATTTCGAACCTCTCATGTTCTAACTCTTGCTTCTCCCTTACTATTCTACTTTCTAATTCTACCTTCTCTTTATCATCATCTCGCTTCTCTTTAGCTAATCTACCTTCTAATTCTAACTTCTCTGTGGCTAGTCTACTTTCTTCATCTCGCTTCTCTTTAGCTAGTCTACTTTCTTCATCTCGCTTCTATTTAGCTAACCTACTTTCGAATTCTAGCTTCTCTTTAGCTATTCTACTTTCTTCATCCCTTTCCTGCTTTGCTAATTCTCTTTCCTTAAGTCTAAACTCCCTTTCCCTAGCCTGTTCGTCTTTAACAAAGGTTCTAAGCTCCTCTCCAGCATACCCTAACTCCTTACCCATTTCCGTAAGATCCTTTATGGACGTCATGGTTATAGACATTGTGAACTACACACTACAATAATTACAATACACACGTCACTAATAATTCTACTCAACTAACTACTAATGGTAAGTCACTGTGTCCTCAGTAAATACCTGGGCATCATCATAGGACAAGTTACATACACATTTGTACTAGCGCTAACTACTAACGGTTATGTATAGATAGTATCTAGCTTCCACAAAACATATACACTACATAACATATCTTAATTTGATATTGGACATAAACCTTAAACAATCATAGAAATGTGTATAACATGTACATGTATATTTACTTCTCCCATCAATATAAGTATACTCGAGTGTCACAATATGAGTAGAACGTCTTGTTCGCCAACCTAATTGGATACTATGTGTATATCAAGGGAGGTAAAACAAACACCCAAATTATTGAGCAAAAGTGCCTCAGACCCACTCGTGTAGACCACTGCGACCTCGCGCCAAGGAAAGAACGGACAAAACAACAGTTTGGACTCACCCTACCCTTGTCGTGTCTTGAATTGTCTTCCAAGCTGTGGCCGTGATCGTCGACAGTCGCCTTGATGGATCAGAGGGTGGTACACAATTCTAAAATAATAAGTAGAGATTTAGTATATCATAATAAAGATCACGTATTGATTCTTTCCCTCCGTAGTCGCCCAAAATCCCACTTCTCTGAAAACCAGTTGTCACATAATGACCTTAGTGGTTGGGCTAACTCAGGAAAGAATCAATGACGGTGAATGCATTTACATAAGTTTAATGCAACTTTTAAAATATGTTTAATATATATACAACTATCTAAAAAAACAAGCGAATACACAAATGAACTATGAAAAGAATGTTCTCCTGAACGTTTAAGACGTTCTTAGTATTGTTATAAATACTGAATGTCTAAGACACTAAAGTGTTGTTAAAGCTATAACAATGTTGATCTAGCGCGATAACTGTGATGCGCGAGAGCTCATGAAGATGATGATGCGCGAATTCAATGGATGATTGTCATCAAATGCCTTCTGTAAGGGTTGATGACGCGATGCAATGATAGTTAACCTCCACTGAGATTGTGAGTGATATTCCTCCAGTGAGGATTGGTAACGGGCCCACCTTGTGTCCCGGGGGTTGTCGTTAGTAAAACCTGGCTGTGCAGGTACGGGGACCGTCTCCACCACTCGTAAACGTTATTCGTGGAAGCTTAGCTTCACTCCGGGATATCCAAACCTAGATGGCCTTCTCCAACCCTGGATGGCTTATATCCTGGATGGCTTAGGCTGTAATTATACATACGTTTTAGATGTCGGTTGACAAACATAACAATCTTGCATAATTATCATTACCCAAACAAATCAATATTCAATCAATATATGTAAGCTGTACTAATGATGAGTAGCAATGTATACATATTCTACAACGCCATGTATACGCTATGTACGTCGCTGTTAATCAATGCCCCTAATACATGTAATATAAACATGATCAAATTACTCATATATTACACTCACTGAGTTATGCATGCACGCAATGTTAACAATCGTGTATTACAATCACTGAGTTATACGCCAACGTTAACTAATGCACCTATTATCCACTGTTATCAAATTAATATTGTTTTACAATTAATGATCAATTACAATAATTAGATCTAATAAAGTAACTTCAAAATAATATGCTAGTCTAAAGTTATGTTTGAGAAACATCAATGCTAACCGGATGTCGTAACCGCCAAACAAGATGGCGCCGCCCACTGAATACAAATGTACGATAAAAGTTTAATAAAATTACTAACCACATGTTGCCTATGAAATTTGCCGTCCAATCTCGGTTCCAACAAAGCACTATTGATCATCCCGGCGAGAGCTAGAAGACAATGGGTTTTATAGCAAACATTACGCCCAAATCATTATTTCCCCCGTTCAGTCCGTGACAAACGTGGCTAAATCTACAGTATTGAATCTACACGAGAGGCCCCTTATACAATTTTGCCGTTTAAGGAAAATATACCTATACGTTTACATGCATTAGCACAAAACTAAACTTATGACACGGCCTCTATGGTGGCCACTTAAAATGTGCACGCTTTTACGTGTTACATGAATAGATCATGAATATTGTGAAATTGTTTCAACTCGAACAATAGATTTGGGTGTAACTGATAAGTTACAAGAGCTATATACGACCAGTACGCTCTACCCGTGACATTTTGTGACACAGACAGACAGACAGACAGACAGACAGACAGACAGACAGACAGACAACAGACAGACAGACAGACAGACAGACAGACAGACAGACAGACAGACAGACAGACAGACAGACAGACAGACAGACAGACAGACAGACAGACAGACAGACAGACAGACAGACAGACAGACATACAGACAGACAGACAGACAGACAGACAGACAGACAGACAGACAGACAGACAGACAGACAGACAGACAGACCAGACAGATAGCCAGACAGAAAACCAGACAGACAGACAGACAGACAGACAGACAGACTGTCACAGGATGACCTTAGTGGTTGGGCTAACTCAGGAAAGAATCAATGACGGTGAATGCATTTACATAATTTTAATGCAACTTTTAAAATATGTTTAATATATATACAATTATCTAAAAAAACAAGCGAATACACAAATGAACTATGAAAAGAATGTTCTCCTGAACGTTTAAGACGTTCTTAGTATTGTTATAAATACTGAATGTCTAAGACACTAAAGTGTTGTTAAAGCTATAACAATGTTGATCTAGCGCGATAACTGTGATGCGCGAGAGCTCATGAAGATGATGATGCGCGAATTCAATGGATGATTGTCATCAAATGCCTTCTGTAAGGGTTGATGACGCGATGCAATGATAGTTAATCTCCACTGAGATTGTGAATGATATTCCTCCAGTGAGGACTGGTAACGGGCCCACCTTGTGTCCCGGGGGTTGTCGTTAGTAAAACCTGGCTGCGCAGGTACGGGGACCGTCTCCACCGCTTGTAACGTTAGTCGTGGAAGCTTAGCTCCACTCCTGGATATCCAAACCTAGATGGCTTATATCCTGGATGGCTTATATCCTGGATTATCCTGGATGGCTTAGATCCTGGATGGCTTAGGCTGTAATTATACATACGTTTTAGATGTCGGTTGACAAACATAACAATCTTGCATAATTACCATTACCCAAACAAATCATTATTCAATCAATATATGTAAGCTGTACTAATGATGAGTAGCAATGTATACATATTCTACAACGCCATGTATACGCTATGTACGTCGCTGTTAATCAATGCCCCTAATACATGTAATATAAACATGATCAAATTACTCATATTACACTCACTGAGTTATGCATGCACGCATTTATTCTTGTCACTCATCTCATTGTTAACAATGTTAACAATCGTGTATTACAATCACCGAGTTATACGCCAACGTTAACTAATGCACCTATTATCCACTGTTATCAAATTAATATTGTTTTACAGTTAATGATCAATTACAATAATTACATCTAATAAAGTAACTTCAAAATCATATGCTAGTCTAAAGTTATGTTTGAGAAACATCAATGCTAACCGGATGTCGTAACCGCCAATCAAGATGGCGCCGCCCACTGAATACAAATATACGATAAAAGTTTAATAAAACTACTAACCACATGTTGCCTGTGAAATTTGCCGTCCAATCTCTGTTCCAACAAAGTACTATCGATTATCCCGGCGAAAGCTAGAAGACAATGGGTTTTATAGCAAACATTACGCCCAAATCATTATTTGCCCCGTTCAGTCCGTGACAAACGTGGCTAAATCTACAGTATTGAATCTACACGCGAGGCCCTTATACAATTTTGCCGTTTAAGGAAAATATACCTATACGTTTACATGCATTAGCACAAAACTAAACTTATGACACGGCCTCTCTGGCGGCCACTTAAAATGTGCACGCTTTTACGTGTTACATGAATAGATCATGAATATTGTGAAATTGTTTCAACTCGAACAATAGATTTTGGGTGTAACCGATACAAGAGCTATATACGACCAGTACGCTCTACCCGTGACATTTTGTGACAACATCTCCCCACTTAAAGAAAGTGCTACACTTTTAAAACTCAACAAAATGATAATTAATATTTACACGTTAAGAAACTATTAATTCTTCTGAGCAAATGAGCGACAAAACGTACAAGCTGATCGCTCAATCGCTTGAGTACGTTAACTATTACTCCTGAGGGATGCAACCTTCAGCCAGTACAACGACCGTCTTCCGGAAAACATCCACTGCAGTTATAACCTTACTATAATATGTAATTACAATTTCAACACTATTCTACAATTGTACACTACCCTGTCGTAACATATACTACTATTGTACAATACACTGCAATACACTATTGTATTAAACCGGTCGTTATGTGCGGCGACTTAAATAGTCTGCCCCAATATTGTCCTTTCCTCGGATCGCTTTAATTTTCATCCGGTAAGGCTGCAGAGTCAGTGCCCATCTCATTAACCTACTGTTAGCTACCTTAGCTTTATTCATATAAGCTAACGGTTGGTGGTCAGTCTCCAAGACAAATTCCTTACCAAAAACATATCGGTGGAATTTACTGACACCCCACACTACTGCAAGACACTCCCTTTCGATAACAGAGTAGTTACATTCCCGGGGTAATAGTTTCCGACTTGCGTAAGCCACGGGGAGACTACACCCATCTTGCTCTTGCAGTAGGACTGCACCCACCCCGATATCGGAGGCATCCGTTCTGAGGATAAACTCCTGGTCAAGTTCAGGTAATTTTAGTATTGGGGTTTTGACCAGACTCCCCTTTAAAGAGACAAAAGCTCGCTCCTGGCTTTCCCCCAAGTTATCCTATTGGGTTGACCTTTCTTTGTCAAGTCTGACAAAGGTGCAGCTATAGCCGAAAAGTTTGGAATAAACTTCCTGTAAAAACCCGCTAACCCTAAAAATGACCTAACTTGTTTCTTTGTCTCGGGTCTTGGTGCTTCCTGAATTGCCTTAACCTTGTCGGGGTTGGGTTTCAATTTCTGGTCCCTCCCGACAACATGACCCAGACACTCTATATCTGCGTAACCTATGTGACATTTGCTAGGTTTTGCAGTCAGTTTAAACCGGCGTAGCCGTTCCAACAGATTACGTAGAGCCTTAATATGGTCTTCAAATGTTGTTGTAAACACCAGGATGTCATCTACAAAACTGTCTGTGTTGGACAAATCCTTCAGGACTTTCCTCATTAACCTACAGAATGTTGCTGGGGCGTTTACGAGACCAAAGGGCATGACCTTGAACTTAAAAAGTCCTTGCGAAGTTTCGAAGGAGGTCATCTCTTTAGCTCGGTCTGAAAGTGGGACTTGCCAATAACCTTTACTGAGGTCTAACTTGGAGAAATACGAATATCCCGCAAGTTTAGAGAATACCTCCTCAATATTAGGCATTGGCTCTGCATCAAAGATGGTCCGTTTATTGAGCTGCCTAAAATCGATACAGAATCGAATTGACCCATCTTTCTTCTTAATAAGTACGACTGGGGATGAAAATGGGGCGTTTGAAGGTTCGATGACACCCAATTTCAACATGTCTTTCACCTCCTCATCAACAATTGATCGGGAGTGAAATGGAATGGGATACCCTTAATTCTAATTGGTTCCCCTGATGTGAGTACAATATCATGTTGCACTCCATCTGTCTGCCCCGGGTTTTCGGACAAGACATCATTGAACTCCGAGAGTAAACTACCCATCTCTCGTTGCTGCTCCACACTAAGCATGCCCGATATGTCTACATCGGCTGCTCTCTCCCTACCTACACTAGTGGGAAAATACATGGGACTAGTGTCCTCACTACTGTCTTCCTCACTATCCTCAATAACTGCAACATTAACTACGGTTAACACCCCTTGTTGCACATTATCGGTTCTACTGATATACTCTTTCAGCATATTCGCATGAAAGGTCTTTAACTTTCCGTTTATCTCGATACGGTAATCCATAGTGTTCACTATCCCTCTAACGTAAAACGGACCTTTCCATTGTAATAACAACTTGTTATTGTCGGTCGGGAGTAACAGTAACACCTGGTCATCTATCTTAAACTTCCTAGCTCTAGCTTTCTGGTCATAGTACCGTTTATACTTGGTACTTGCCTTAACTAACTGACTTTGAGCTATCTTGCAAGTCTCCTCTAGTTTCTCCTTCAGATCTAAAACATACTGATATGTAGTCTTAACCTCATCACTATCTACTTCACCTGCCCACATCTCTCTAAGAATCCTCATGGGACCTCTAACTGACCTACCGTACAATAACTCAAACGGAGAGAATCCTAAACTCTCTTGTGGTACCTCTCTAAATGCAAACAATAAAGCATTGAGATACTTGTCCCAATCTTTGGGTCTCTCGGTACACATACGCCGTAACATTTGCTTTAACGTCCCGTTAAATCGTTCGACTAACCCGTTACACATAGGGTGATATGGTGTAGTCATGATTTGACGCAAAGACAATAACCTGCTTACTTCAGCCATAAGTTCTGACGTAAACTGTGACCCACAATCAGTCAGCATTTCCTCTGGTACACCTAGCCTACTGAACATATCAACTAATGCCTCAGCTACTCTCTCAGTTTCAATTGAGGGCAATGCTACTGCCTCCGGATACCTAGTTGCATAGTCTACCATGGTTAAAATGTACCTATTTTTCCTATCCGACACTGGAAAAATTGGTCCAACTATGTCTACGGCTACCCGCTTAAATGGTGTATCTATCAGTGGCATCGGACCTAAATGTACTTTGGTCACTCGACCTTTTGGTACTGTCCTTTGGCATACATCGCAGGACCTACAATACCTAGTTACATCTCCACTAACGCCTGGCCAATAAAATTCTGCCAATACTCTATCTGACGTTTTCTTTACGCCTAAATGACCTCCCATAATCGACTCATGAGCTACCTTAAGCACTGTCGTTCTATACTGGGTAGGTACCACTAATTGGTGAAACTGTCTACTACCACTATCTTCAAATTCTCTGTACAATAACCTATTCTTATGTACAAACTTACAACTACCGGACCCTTTACACTTCTTCACAACACCATCCTTGGCCTTCACCTTACAAGGACCTAATGACTCGTCTTGAGTTTGTGCTTCGATAAACTCCGCTTTAGATATGTCTCCTACGGCTGTAGGAACCTTTAATTTTCTATAAGCCTGAGCTTGCTTCTGAACCTGCGCTCTAGTCTCTACGGCATTACTTATGCTACTTCTAAAATCGGACATTACCGGAAGTGCTGAACCATCTATGTTCCCTATCGTTAAATCATACATCGGGTCATCCATACATAGTGCCTCTGTAGTCCCTTTAAAGAAAGGTGTATCTACATCTATTCTCGCTATTGGCACGTGCTCTACCGACTTATTTAGCAACATACACGGTGACTGTTTACCTACCAACTGGTCATCCGTAACTAAACTACGCCTAACTACCACACCTGTACAACCTGTATCCCTCATTACAATTACGTCCGTGCCATTCACTCTACCATCTGCCGTTGGAAGATTTGCATACGGAAAGAGACATGTTCCGATCTTCGCCATTACACCATCCGCTTTAACACAACAGCTACTACTCTCGGTTTTAATAACCGGACTATTACTACCTCTGCCTCTACCTCTACCTCGGTTTTGACCACCTCTACCTCTACCGAAATTCCATGGGTTGTTAAAACCTTGGTTCTGACTCCCTACATTGTTGTCCACTCTACTATTTTCACTAAAATTGTCTACGACAGCGGACACTTTCACCGCTTTCCTACACTCATGTGAAGCATGATTCCCATTACAGTGACGACAACGAATAAAAGGTCTACCTATGTTACCACTATTGCTACCTCCTCTAGCACCCATCGAACTACCTCCTCCTCTATAGTTTCCACTCTGGCCTTTCTGTTTATGATCGTCCCCTTGCCTATCTCTAAAAGTTCTGTCTTTCGACACTACATTATAAGCTCCACCTCTAGCCTCGGCAAACTGATCTGCTTGTGTTGCCATTTCTCCTACACTAGTTAGTTTTCTTTCTTTAAGAAATAAGAACAGATCTCTACTACAAACATTGAATAGCTGGTCCCGCAACAAGAAATCTATGAGGCCCTGATAAGTCTGCGCTACCTTCCCTAACTCTAACCACCTATCTAAGTAATTTCTAGACCTACTAATAAACTGAATAAATGACTCGCCTTTCTCAGGCAGACAAGCTCGAAACCGCTTTCTAAAACCTTCTTCAGTTAGCTCAAATCTCTTTAAAAGAGCATCCTTTAACTTGTCATAGTCAAGAGCATCTAAACTAGGTAATCTAGAAAATACATCTAAGGCCTTGCCTCTCAATAACGCACTTAAATGAACTGCCCACTTATCTTTGGTCCATTCCTGTAACTCAGCATAACGCTCGAACCGTAACAAGTAACTGTCCATGTTATCTTTGTCAGCATCAAAGTATGGTAACTTCGAACCTTTTAACTTCCCAGAATAACTATCTTTCCCTTCAGTTTTACTTTCCTTACTATGTGTCTTAGCTGCTTCCAACTCTAAAGCTAACTTATGATCAAACTCCTTTTGCTCCCTTTCCATTATCATCTTAGCCTTAGCTAGTCTACCATCTGTTTCGAACCTCTCATGTTCTAACTCTTGCTTCTCCCTTACTATTCTACTTTCATCATCTCGTGTCTCTTTAGCTAACCTGCCTTCTAATTCTAGCTTCTCTTTATCAGCATCTAGCTTCTCTTTAGCTAATCTACTTTCTAATTCTACCTTCTCTTTAACTAGTCTACCTTCTACTTCTAACCTATCTTTCTCAGCATCTAGCTTCTCTTTAGCTAGTCTACTTTCTTCATCTCTTTCCTGCTTTGCTAATTCTCTTTCCTTAAGTCTAAATTCCCTTTCCTAGCCTGTTCGTCTTTAACAAATGTTCTAAGCTCCTCTCCAGCATAACCTAACTCCTTACCCATTTCCGTAAGATCCTTTATGGACGTCATGTCTATGGACATTGTGGACTACTAACTACAATAATTACAATACACACGTCACTAATAATTCTACTCACTTAACTACTAATGGTAAGTCACTGTGTCCTCAGTAAATACCTGGGCATCATCATAGGACAAGTTACATACACATTTGTACTAGCGCTAACTACTAACGGTTATGTATAGATAGTATCTAGCTTCCACAAAACATATACACTACATAAAATATCTTAATTTGATATTGGACATAAACCTTAAACAATCATCGAAATGTGTATAACATGTACATGTATATTTACTTCTCCCTTCAATATAAGTATACTCGAGTGTCACAACATGAGTAGAACGTCTTGTTCGCCAACCTAATTGGATACTATATGTATATCAAGGGAGGTAAAAACAAACACCCAAATTATTGAGCAAAGTGCCTCAGACCCACTCGTGTAGACCACTGCGACCTCGCGCCAAGGAAAGAACGGACAAAACAACAGTTTGGACTCACCCTACCCTTGTCGTGTCTTGACTTCCAAGCTGTGGCCGTGATCGTCGACAGTCGCCTTGATGGATCAGAGGGTGGTACACAATTCTAAAATAATAAGTAGAGATTTAGTATATCATAATAAAGATCACTTATTGATTCTTTCCCTCCGTAGTCGCCCAAAATCCCACTTCTGACACCAGTTGTCACAGGATGACCTTAGTGGTTGGGCTAACTCAGGAAAGAATCAATGACGGTGAATGCATTTACATAATTTTAATGCAACTTTTAAAATATGTTTAATATATATACAATTATCTAAAAAAACAAGCGAATACACAAATGAACTATGAAAAGAATGTTCTCCTGAACGTTAAGACGTTCTTAGTATTGTTATAAATACTGAATGTCTAAGACACTAAAGTGTTGTTAAAGCTATAACAATGTTGATCTAGCGCGATAACTGTGATGCGCGAGAGCTCATGAAGATGATGATGCGCGAATTCAATGGATGATTGTCATCAAATGCCTTCTGTAAGGGTTGATGACGCGATGCAATGATAGTTAATCTCCACTGAGATTGTGAATGATATTCCTCCAGTGAGGACTGGTAACGGGCCCACCTTGTGTCCCGGGGGTTGTCGTTAGTAAAACCTGGCTGCGCAGGTACGGGGACCGTCTCCACCGCTTGTAACGTAGTCGTGGAAGCTTAGCTCCACTCCTGGATATCCAAACCTAGATGGCTTATATCCTGGATGGCTTATATCCTGGATTATCCTGGATGGCTTAGATCCTGGATGGCTTAGGCTGTAATTATACATACGTTTTAGATGTCGGTTGACAAACATAACAATCTTGCATAATTACCATTACCCAAACAAATCATTATTCAATCAATATATGTAAGCTGTACTAATGATGAGTAGCAATGTATACATATTCTACAACGCCATGTATACGCTATGTACGTCGCTGTTAATCAATGCCCCTAACTAATACATGTAATATAAACATGATCAAATTACTCATATTACACTCACTGAGTTATGCATGCACGCATTTATTCTTGTCACTCATCTCATTGTTAACAATGTTAACAATCGTGTATTACAATCACCGAGTTATACGCCAACGTTAACTAATGCACCTATTATCCACTGTTATCAAATTAATATTGTTTTACAGTTAATGATCAATTACAATAATTACATCTAATAAAGTAACTTCAAAATCATATGCTAGTCTAAAGTTATGTTTGAGAAACATCAATGCTAACCGGATGTCGTAACCGCCAATCAAGATGGCGCCGCCCACTGAATACAAATATACGATAAAAGTTTAATAAAACTACTAACCACATGTTGCCTGTGAAATTTGCCGTCCAATCTCTGTTCCAACAAAGTACTATCGATTATCCCGGCGAAAGCTAGAAGACAATGGGTTTTATAGCAAACATTACGCCCAAATCATTATTTGCCCCGTTCAGTCCGTGACAAACGTGGCTAAATCTACAGTATTGAATCTACACGCGAGGCCCTTATACAATTTTGCCGTTTAAGGAAAATATACCTATACGTTTACATGCATTAGCACAAAACTAAACTTATGACACGGCCTCTCTGGCGGCCACTTAAAATGTGCACGCTTTTACGTGTTACATGAATAGATCATGAATATTGTGAAATTGTTTCAACTCGAACAATAGATTTTGGGTGTAACCGATACAAGAGCTATATACGACCAGTACGCTCTACCCGTGACATTTTGTGACACAGACAG
>JAWPHD010017034.1:0-46779 GCA_037043455.1 Cyrtodaria siliqua | reverse complement strand
TTCTTCTTACCCCAAGAAATATCACTACACATGACCAATAACTCTGACTTTCATTTCGGCAGATATATGCTTCTTTTCATAAAACTTAAACCTGCAACTGGACCTAGCTCATAACTTTAAATAAGCACATGACAAATGAATTAAGTGTTCCATGGAACACTGTTGTAGTGCATTAAAATGATAATCAAGATATTTGAATATTTTTATAGGAGGGTGTGTACATCTATGGTTTATACCTGGATGGTGCCAGCTGGGACAAGAAGAGTGGTCGCCTTGCTGAGTCACAAGCCAAGGTGTTGTTCACCCAGATGCCTGTGGTGCACATGTACGCCATCAATTCCACTGCACCCAAGGATCCAAGGTTGTACCAGTGTCCCGTATACAAGAAGCCCAACCGCACAGATCTGACATACATATCGTTTATTGTACTCAAGACGAACCAGAGTCCAGATCACTGGGTCCTCCGTGGTGTGGCAGCCCTGTGTGACATCAAGTAGTCACGGTGGAAGAAGCTGTCCTGCATTTTACGCTTTATTGGACCACCAGAAAATAAGGCTTAAATTGTAAACCAGAATCAATCTGATTTTGTCAATATTCTGCCAGTAAAATGGTGTTTTCTTATTAATTAGCTCTACTGATTGAAGATCAGCAAAGCTTAAGCGAGAGACGTTGTTTGTCAATCTGTAAAAGTTTTTGCTCCTTGAAAATTTCGGGAGGCAGGGTTCCCACAGGTCCTTGAAATCCTTGAAAGTACTTGAATTTGAAAAAAAAAATCAAGGCCTGGAAAGTGCTTGAAAATCTGATAAGGTACTTGAAAGTCCTCAAATTCTAGATTTTTGCTGTTCATCCCAAAAATGGCTATTGGTTGTGCGATCCTAGAATATTGGTTGCTGTTTTCAAATGGCATAAACCATGTCGCTTGCGCGAATATTAGTCCTTGAATTTTGGAAAAAAGGTCCTTGAAAATCCTTGAATTTGGCCTTCCAATAAGGGTGGGAACCCTGGGGAGGGCATATAGTCTCCGCTTTGTCCATCATTCCATCTGTCCCCATTCCATCTGTCCTGCTTTTCTTGTCTGTAGCACTACTTGAAAACAACTAATGGGGCTGGAATGAAACTTTGCACAATGATCGAGGGCAATGAGAGAATGTGCAGAGCACAAGAACCACAACTATTTTTTCATTCAAGTTAGAGTTATTGCCCTTTGTAATTGAATCCTTATAACTCCTGTTCAGACTTATCAGGCCCCCCATCCTTTTACATTGAGATAAAATATGCAAAACGGGCCTAGAACTTTCTGACCTTCAGAACTGCAGAGTTGCTGTAAATTCTGTTGTAAACACTCCTTTTTCGCATGATCCACATTCAGTGTTCTGCCATCACTCAAGTGTACTGGAATGAAACTTCACACTATGATCTGAGGCAATGAGAGGACATGTTACTGCTTTTATCATTTTTCTCAGGAAACCACTTATGTCATATAATGACACACAGATCTACATATTACTTTATTATTGTTGTACATTTTCTCCTTCTGATTTCACATACAGAATCCACTTCAGAGAGCATCCATCGGCTCTACCGATCAATCTTGTCTGCATTTTGGGTTCTTTCAAAAATACTGTGTATATATTTAGGAAACTTCAGGGAACGTTTTTTAATTTCTGAACATATACTGATAGTTTTATTATACCCCCACTTTCACAAAGTGAAGTGGGGCTATATAGGAATCACGCTGTCCGTAACATCGCGTAACATGGTTGTCCCATCGCGTCACGTCCCATTGCATAACACTTTTTTTTTTATTTGCATTCCTCAAACAGTTTTAAATGGATTGTTCCCAAACTTCATATACACATAGAAGCTGATAACCTTATGTCCCATTACATAACCCATTGTTGTTTGCCTAATTTATTACAGAATTATGGCCCTTTGTTTGACTTAGAATTTTCCACTCTGATATTGTATAATGTCCTGTTACACATTTTTTCTCAAACATTTTTGAATTGTTCCCAGACTTCATATACACATAACAGCTGATGACCTTATGTCCCTGTACATCACCCGTTGTTGATGTGATGCCTAATTTATTACAGAATTATGGCCCTTTGTTTGACTTAGAATGTTTCACTCTGCAATAAACTTCATGTGGCTTTCACTTCAAAAGTTTTCATGGATTGTTAGTACACTTCGCTAACAGTTCACAAATGATGATATTATGATGTGTCTGTGCATCAATGGTTTTACGATTCTGCATTTTGTTTTACAAAATTATGAACCTTTGTTTTCCTTGGAATTTTTTTCACATTAAAAAATTAACAAACATTTTAGACACAGTTTTAGTTATTTATTCATCTTTGAAACTGCACAGAAACATTACAGGTACATTGTATTGTATACCGGTAGTTCCCTTTTTTTTACTCTGACATGTCTGAGCAGTAATCAAATATTTCTTGTATGAAACAATTTAACATCTATCTTTTTCTTCCTGGAAATTGCCCTGAGTTTGGTGATCAGATTCACAAGTGTAATTGTTGCAGTAGAGCACTTTGAGGTTTTTGAGTTTCTTTATTAAACTAGGATTAAATCTGTTAAATTTATTATGTTGTTATTCCATTTTCAGGTCATATATCTATACATGTTAGAATTGTTTTGTTATAATTGATCACGTTATTGCTTTTTTCCTTGTTATTGCTGATCTGATTGTTTGGTTTACTATTAAGCTTATAAATAAAACAGCATGATTACCTTATAGCTTTGTGTTATTATGCCCCTCCATCAAGTGGTGAGGGTTCCTTTTAGCATTTGGCATGATCAGCCCCATGCGTAGTTCTGGGACCAGTACATCTAAATCCTTGACTCCAGACTTCAGCTTAGGTGAGCTAGCCAAAAAAAAAAGACTAAATGGCCTTTAACCTTTAACCCTTAACCCGCTAAGCACGACTATAATAGCATTTGAGTAACTCGCAGGCTGATCAGGGTTTACAATGTATAGCTGCTGATCAGTAATTTTCCCCAAAATACCCCTATGTCACATTAATGGAATGGTCTTAATTCAAAGAAAGAACAGTCCATTATATATATGTAGCAGGTAAGGGTTAATTGCTCACCTTTCTGTCGCTTTGTACACTCTTGCAACAGTAACAGAAAAGGTAAGATAATACATGCACTGCTCTAATAAGCTCAGAGTAAACATTTGGGGGAAAAATCCTATACAACATGTAAAAACTGTAACTTCCCTGGGGAAGGGTCAAATTTGGATAGCTATTGCGGCTTCATGAAGAAGATTTTTCGCTACATAAGTAAAACATGACCCTGGGACGGCCAAATTAAACCCCATGGTCACCATTTAAAGAAACTTGATAGACGACCATTAGCTTATGATGCACGCAAAATATTGGAACTCGCGGTTTACGGTACAATTTTGGTAGGTTTCCATCAGCTAATGTTAAATGTAAAATATTAGAGTTCTAATTTGATTCAGAGAGAAAAAAATCGAAAGATTTTCAGATTTTCATATATAAATCTTTGTAAAACCATGACCATTTGTCGGAATAAAATTGGTAAATCACTAAGTTAATGCTGTATGCAATAGATGAAAGCACTATGCTTTGTGGTTTAAGAGAACCTCTTTCTTGTTTTCAGAGCTTATGGGATGGTGTGTTGTCCGTCGTCCGTCGTCCGTCCGTCGTCCGTCCGTCCGTTAACTTTTCTTTAAACAACTTCTCCTCAGAAATCGCTTGGCTAATTTTGACCAAACTTCACCTGGATGATCCTTAGATGAATGCTTTTTAGATTTGTTAAAATTGGGTCAGCGCTACATCCAAGATGGCTGCCATTACATATGTGGTCGAAACCTTAAAAAATCTTCTTCTCCAGAATTGCTGGACAGATTTCAACAGTTTTTCTTTTAAAATGATCGCCAACGCCTACTCTATCAAGCTTGTTCAAATAAAGTCCCCGGGGTCAAAAATGGCCGTGCCCGGGGGTCCAAAGTTTGTATATTGAGGTTTTGCATGTTTTTCAACTTTAAAAAATCTTCTTCTCTGAAACCACAAGGCAGAGAGCTCTCATGTATTACATGTAGCATCAGCTTATGGTCCTCTACTAAGTTTGTTCAAATGGTGACCCTGGGGTCAAATTTGTCCCCGACCCGGGGGTCAAAGTTTTACATAGACTTATATAGGATTTTTTTTAAAAAAATCTTCTTCTCGGAAACTACAACAGCCAGAGGTTTGATATTTTGCATTGACTATAAGCTTATGGTCCTTTACTAAGTTTGTTCAAATGGTGACCCTCAAGTCACATTTGGCCCCGCCCCAAGGGTCACATGTTTTACATAGACATGTATAGGGAAAAACTTAAAAAATCTTCTTCTCTGAAACTGCAAGAGCCAGAGGTTTAATATTTTGCATTTGCTATAAGCTTATGTTCTTCTACCAAGTTTGTTCAAATGGTGACCCTGGGGTCACATCTGGCCCCGCCCTGGGGGTCACAGTTTTACATAAATGCTTGTATAGGGAAAAACTCAAAAAAATCTTCTTCTCTGGAACCACATGGCACAGAGTTCTCATGTATTACATGTAGCATCACCATTCATTCATTCATTCATTCATTTGAATTTTTTTTTTTTTTTGCATTTTTTTCATTATCTTTTTAATTACTTGACACTTACTTTAAAATGTCTTGTCGGCGCTACTCATCCTAAATGCCTTGTTGAATTTCGACGAAACTTGGCAGGAAGCATCGGTAAGATGTCTAGTTGTGCATACAACGCTTTTGTTCCAGTTTGCTGATTTTTGATGGAGTTATGGCCCTTTGACATTTTTATTTTAAATTTCTTGTCGGCACTACTCCTCTTAAACGGCTTGTTGGATTTCTACGAAATTTGGCAGGAAACCTCAGTATGATGTCTAGTTGTACAGAACGCGGTATATCAATGAAATCTTGGACAGTTTCGAAAACCAGCCAGATCGTGTTAGTAATAATAGAGTTATGGCCCTTGATTTGTTGAAAAATGCTATATTGTATTTACCTTTGTAGCTATATCTATCTAAATCTATAAGAGCTGTTTTAGAAAGTAGAGCGTCCACAGGCCCTCTTGGGTCTCTTGTTTCTTACAAAAGTCTAAGTAAAACATACGAAATATTTTAAAAGAAAAAAAAAACTCCTGCATCCATTTTTTACCCCGGGGACTTCACAGAACAAAACATTTCCGGCATTTCCAATACACTAATCTCCTGTTAAAAAAAATCCACAATTGAAATTTTTTGTGTTGCCTACATAGCATGGCAGACACTTGGGGATCATTATATCCGTCGTCTGTCATCCATCGCACTTTATCCTGCAACATAACCTTGTGAAACTTATACACATCTTTTTCTTGCATACCGGACAAGGAAATCCGTCATTTTACCTGGGGTAGATATTTCCATCTCACCCTAGGGTCGAGATAAAATTTACGTGCGCACCAACATCCGGTATGCAGGAAAACGTGCAAAACGTTGATAGCTGGCAGCGTCCAACCCTCGGTATAAGTGTTTTAATCAGAACCGAGACTTAATTTTAATTAATGTCCGAAAGACAATTTCCATATTACTATGTGATGCAATGGCGGGGGCATCCATGTCCTATGGATAAATTTCAAGTAGTTTAATATTTTCGTCTTAGAAGAATGTGGGACAAATTAAAATAAGATAAGAACCTTCTAGCAAAGCATATACACCCATCGTTTCATTATGGACTTAATACATTGAAAGTTATTAGCTAAAATCACTTGTAAAAGGCAAGATTAGGAGGCAATTCTGTGCAGTTTCAGCAGTCTTCAGTTGTTTTTTGGTGGAAATAAAGGGCGCACCCTCAACTCAGCACAGCTGATTTTTTGTTTTAATATGTAATTGATAGTGATGCATCATCAGCCTAAAAACCGTATGCGCTCAATATTTTTAGGATCCGAAACTTCCCCCAAAAGGTCTAAAATCTACAAAATACAACAAACAATTTAAAAATGCCACTATTTGAGACCTGATGAAAAATATTTGGATGGTTTAAAGTACGCGTGGAGTCCTTCCACACACTTTAAAGCACCCAAATAGTTTTCATACCCCAATGAAAACCAAAAGAGCGAATTTCATTCCTTAAATAAATGAAGGTGCTAGAGTGTTCACAAGACTGAAAATGGCAATTTTTAGTCGGCCATAACTCTCAGATGTTACTGATCCGATCGGGCTGTTTTTCGAATTTGTCTGAGCTTTTATTGGTATTAACAATCTTTGCAAGTTTGGTATAGATCAAATGATAAATGAAGGTGCTAGAATGTTCAAAAGGACTTTTAACTGTGAAATCCACTATTATCAGCATTTATGTTCCTGTTCGTAAAGAGTTTCATGTTAGATGTTTCAGCGTGAACAGGGCAGCAAATCAACGTTTTACGATGTATTTTACATTTCAGACTTGTCTGATATTAACAGGTAGGTGTTTTATGCAGTACCTGTACTACAACCAGGGACATAGTTTGTTAAAGGGACTGGATGCGATCTGAAAGAATAATGGGGTGTCGATCCAACTACGAGTAAAACTATCATAATGTGCATTAAACTAGGCCTATAAAATAACCGATTATGAGCTAGTTTGAGGGTAGTATTTGGTACATATGTCATTAATATTAATTCTTATGATGCTTTAAGGTTATGATAAATGTAATTGCACTTGTAGTTAATAATATGCCCAACTGCTAGCAATATGAACTCCTTACGCATTACTATTGATGATTTAAGATTTGACTGACGACCTGTTCCTAAATTCTTTAAGGTGGTAACTGTTTAATGAATTTCCTTCACTCAATTTTGTCGTGCCCTTAACGGTTTCCCCCTTGATCTGGGTTTTTTCTTATAACACCTATCTACGCTTTCTCAAATGTAAGGGGTTAACTTTAACTCCTTGTGTGGGGGGCGGGGGGGGGGGGGGGGGGGGGGGGGGGGCGGGGGGGGGGGGCGGGGGGGGGGGGATAATAGGGACTAATTAGTTAATAAATGGAAGTAATGAAATATATATAATAAAATCTATTTTATTTTACTGCAAGCTTTCGGTTGTTTTTCCAACCTTCTTTATGGCGTTTATTTTATATACAATTTAACGGAATATATATACCAATAAATTATGGAAATCCCACGCGAAGTCCGAATCTTGTTATTAAATCTGCCCAGCATGTAATCGACCCTATAGCATGTAATCCGACCCTATAGGGTTACATGTCTTGTGATTTAGTCCCGTGATCAGGATCCATTTAAATTGTTAGGAGCTTGACGACATCAGCGACATTTATTGACAATTCATATTTAAGGCGACTACGGAAATAGTGAAATTGAAGAATTCGGATTTATATATCTAAGGTGAGAATTAAATACCAGAATTATTTTTGTAAGTACCAAATTAGTAAGAAAAATGTATAAGTTGCCTTGTTGAATATGTAATATCAAAGATGGGAATATTTTAAATAAAATTTGACATTACGTCTTGACTGATGCCGCAAAATTATCATTTCATTTACAAAGCAATTTTGTGTTCGTTTTGTTTTGTTTTTTGAAAATAATATTATTCGTTGAAGATTATCATTCTGGCAAAACTATTTTTTCGGACTTGTAACTTCAAGTCTTACTATCACCAAGTGTTTTCCACACCTATGTTTTACATCGAAGTTTTGCGAATAATCAAAACGAAATATTATAAACAATTTGTGAAAAACATTCAAAAGCTTTAAATATGTATACACAGTAACATACTCAATCTTGAGTAGGTGTTTTATGCAGTTAGCTCATAATCGGTTATTTTATAGGCCTAGTTTAATGCACATTATGATAGTTTTACTCGTAGTTGGATCGACACCCCATTAACAAACTATGTCCCTGGTTGTAGTACAGGTACTGCATAAAACACCTATTTATTTATTTATTAATTTTATTGATTGATTGATTGATTGCTTTATTTATTTATGTTGGTTGGTTGGTTGGTTGGTTTGGTTTGGTTTGGTTTGGTTTGGTTGGTTGGTGTGGGTGTGTGTGTGTGTGTGTTCTCCAGTATCTAACTGGCAGTAAATTATATATTGCACCATTTAATGTATCAAGGTAACGGGCAATCATGACGACCTACAAATCCGTTGTGTTATAACTTATTGGTCCTTTCAGATCACCAAGCCCAATATGTGTGGCTTTAAAGTAGAATATCGCCGGTGTTAGGAGGCATGAGAGGTGTTGCTCTCGTTACCTCTCATGAACAGACTTAATAAAACCATTGTCTGCTACTTTTACCTATTGTTTGTTGCTTCCAAGGAATCCCCTTTTTAGTAGGTAGTGTATAACCCTATTGAAACTCCGTTGTTCAAAAGTTGTTCAACATAATAATTTTCCTAATTTTCATTTCATTCTATATCACAAAAATGGTGCAGGGACAACCCGGACCAGACAACCCGGACCACATTTAGGACAACCCGGACCACACTTTTAACTTTTTAACATAATAGTTGACTAATAAATAAGTTTATTTTGGTTTGTGATACTAATAGTCATACATTTATACTCATAAACTACGTTCATTTGGAATGAGTTGTCAGATCGGTCTGTTTTTATGTCTCAATTTTAACAAGAAATCATGCATATGCAAGTGCCGTATTCGCATGTTAGTATCAATAGTATTAAACTCATCATGGAATTATTATCTAGGCATGCTAACATGTTTACTTAAATATCTAATATTAAGAGGTATTTGAAACAGCCATGTGAGTTGTCTTAAAAAACATCTTAAACTGCCAGTGTTTAAAAATGCAACAAACTTACATTAATGTTACAAGACCCTGTCAAGAAGAACAGTGTAAATCCTTTCACATTTCTGAATGTAATACTATTTTAAATAACTTCTCTATAATATACTGCATATAATACATGTATTTAACTTTATATTCCGTTTGGTGTTGCACTGAATACTAGTAGTATACAAATGAGGGGTATAGGCACAGTTTCCCCATCGCAGGAACGAGAACAACTAATGAAATATGCCAGGGGGGACTCAGGCGTAACTCTCATTTATATCACCAAGATCTAAATGTAAGCCACGCCTAAGTCAACCCCAACATATTCATTAGTTTTCTCAAGCACCCCGCTCAGGGAAACTCGCCCTATACCCCTCATTTGTATACTACTAATCAATCCGGTTTGTCATTTTAATAACATAACAAACGTAATCGTATGAAACTTCGAGGGCCGGATCAACCAATCGGTAAAGGTCAGTTATTTATATCAACCAATCGGTGAAGGTTTAGCCTACCTGACAGGTATATAAGGCAGTGAAATACTGCATTCTAGTATCACTCTTAACACGGTGACATACCCTTTTTGGGAATAGAGACCAGAAAGAGTGAAAGTTAAAAGCGATACTTTGTGTTATGCTTTTTAGGAGAGCGCAATTTTATTTTTTGTCTACTTTCGCCAAATCTACTTCCAGCGAAGTTTTTCAATAACATTCGCAACTCATTAAGCAAAGTCAGACGGAACCGGGCAGTAGTCTTCATCATCGCTCTGCATAGTTCAAGATATTATCTAATATTTTCAATATCCTTGAATGGAACCCAACTATTGAAATACTCATTGTAACCCTTCCATTTAATCAACGCTTGTTTATTTTTATAATCACGTCGTATTACTTTTTCAATCCTGAATATTTCTTGCTTTGCTTTTATCATTTATAATTCATAAAAGCTCCCGTCAATGTTTTCGTTGTTTAAATCTTTTATTTTGTATGTCACAGGATTTATGTTTTGAATTTCATCAACAATAAATATTTCTTCGGTCTAATTCGGGGTATAACCTTTCTCAAACGTTCTTTTATATTTGCTGATTCTAACATTATCCCCTATTTTAAACTTTGGCTTAATTTGATTACTTCTCATTTTTCTTTACAACCCAAGCAAATTTACTAAATAAATCAATAACAGTAAGCAAGTATTTAGTACCTTTATTATACTTTGAAAACGATTGCATGTCAACCAAATCAGCAGACCATATTTTATCAATTTCATTAACAATCACACGGCGTTGAGCGAACTTTTTTCGTATAGGCTTATGAAGTTCATCTGCTAACTTGTCAGTCCATTTCTATGCCTGTTCCCGTTTTTTGGCTCTCCAAGTCCTAATTTATATTTTGCACTAATTACAGGCTTGACTAACAAATTCTTAGCAATCTTTTCTCCAATAGTTTTAGACTTGCTAGATTTCAAACCAGTAAGCATGTTTTTATCACACATCGATTTATTACTTCGATTTTCATCATAACAAATATCATATCATGATCTTTGCAAACAGCATCTAATTCATTTGAAGGTTCTCCACTATCAAGCGGATTACCGAGACCGCAATATTTATAACCAGGAAGTGTTAGCCCTTTTTTAGGTAGCAAAGGGAGCAGAGCCTTATGAATATCAATATTTCCACCTTCTGTGTTTTTAACAAACTTTGTTTTAGTAATACCGCAAGATGCACAAGTTGCTCAACATTTTTCTACCATTTTTTTGCTAAAACATACTTAGGATCAACATTTTCAGTAACCATTTTTCTTTTATTCAGTAACTCATATATAATATGATTAGATTAAACTTCGTTTACAAAATATGATGTTATGATGTTTTCATTTTCTACTGGTTTGTAAGGCTTTAATAATTTGTAAAGAATATCGTACACACTTTCCTTCTTGCAACTTTTTGGCAAAGTACAAACAGAAATATCCGCACAGGACACTTGTTTTATCTTGATATTGAATGGTGTTGTATTTTATATTAGGTATGTAATTTAAAACTTCTTTTGCTGGACTCAAACCAAACGGATCGAAGTAATAATTATCATAGTAACAAATCCAGTGTGTGCCAGGTCCAATATAATCATCAAGATTAATAATACCACATTCTTGTTTATTTTGTTTTGTTGGTAATTTGTTCTTGCTAAACACTCCCCTGCATTTTTGTATACCTAACCGCTTAACCCACTTTATTATGTCTAAGTTAGAGATAGGTTCGTTTTTGAAAACTAACTTTTTTTTATGAATGGGATACTCCTATACGGTCTAATTTGTGAGTCTACTTGTAAACCTTTTCCACGATCAACTTTTAGTCAGTTTCCTTTTCTACCTACCCTTGCAAACCTTTACCAGTTAAACCACTAATAAGAGATCCAATCAATGGAATTCCTAATGATGCAAGCATTCCAAGAAATCCTCCATCTTGTTGTTGCTGCTTTGTCAGTTTAATAGGACAACAACCTTTAGACTTTATCATCTTGTTTCTTCGACTTCGATGAGATACTCCACAAAATCCTCTGTTGGACATAGCGTGAAGGTGCTGGGTGAAACTGTACATGCGCAAGGTCGTATGCTCCTCAAAAAACGTGAAATTAAAATATCCAACTTGTATTTACACTATACACTATATCAATATTACCGGTTACACATCCACAGCCGGCTGTAGAGCAGCCTTAAAACTGTCTACTGAGTCTAGCTGAAGCACTTGGACCGATAAACGATTCCAAGGAACGACGACACGTGGGAAGAATGAATGTTGGTAAGCGTTAATCTTGCAATGGTATGGGATAAACTTCATGCTGTGGCAAACTGAAAGTGCTGGTAGGATAGATATTGGTACTGCTACCAGGCTATGCACGACTTTGTACATAAGTACTAAATCCGAGATTTGTCTACGTTGTTCCAGGGACGGCCAGTTCAACTGCTGTATCATTAATGTTACGCTACTAGGATTTTGGTAGTCAAAGGGCTTGTTAAGTACGAATCTGGCTGCATTACGTTGGATCTGTTCTATTTGTGCCACTTGTGTTTTCTGTTGCGGGTTCCATATTGTCGAACTGTACTCCAGTTTAGGTCTCACTATAATGTTTGGTAGGCACGTTCTTTCACAGTTTTTGGGCAGTGTCTAAGATTGCGTTTTAAGAATCCTAGAGCACTGGAGGCCTTTGACGTGATGTTATCTATATGTAAATTGTATTTCAGTTTTTCATGGAGTTCAACTCCTAGGTATGGGTGATTTTTAACCACTTCTAAGGATTTACCTTCCATTTTGTAATCATATTTGGAATTGTTTCTTTTTGTAGTTATGTTCATGATTGCACATTTGTCAATATTAAACTGCATTTGCCAGGTGTTACTCCATTCCACTAGTATGTTCAGGTCCCTTTGAAGCAATAGGTGATCTTCATGAGATGTTATGGGAGTATAGACGACACAGTCATCCGCAAATAGACGTATTGAAGACGATATGTTGGTGACAATGTCGTTTATAAACAGAAGAAAAAGTGTCGGTCCTAGCACTGTGCCCTGTGGGACGCCGGATGTGACGTGGGATAGGTTGGAAGTTTCGCCGTCTATTACCACCTGTTGGAGGCGTCCACTGAGGAAGTTACTCACCCGTGACAAGGTATTATTACGAATGCCGTAGTATGACATTTTCTCCGCCAGTCTGCGATGTGGTACCTTGTCGAAAGCTTTCGCAAAATCGAGTATCGCCACATCCACTTGGAGACCCTGATTCATGTATCGGGAGATTTCGTCTGTAGAGAGAAGTAATTGTGATTCGCATGATCTTTTTGTGCGGAACCCGTGTTGGTTTTCGTGGAGTATGTTGTTACTGTCAAGATGATTCATGATCTGGGAGACTACTATATGCTCCAGCATTTTTGAGACTACTGCAGTTAGGCTGACAGGTCTATAATTTGATGGTTTTGTTCTATCGCCTTTCTTAAAAACTGGTACTATGTTGGCCTGTTTCCAGTCCTTTGGTATTTCATGAGTATCTAGAGATTGTTGGTATAGATTCTGTAGGATTGGTGTTATCTCTTTGGCAGTTTCTTTTAGAGCTATAATTGGCATCTTATCTGGGCCACTTGCTTTTTTCACATTTAAACGATTAATACAGATTGTCACTCCCTGTGCAGTTACTTGAATGTTGGGCATTGTTGGATGTGGTGAACTTCCTTTATTTGGTATGTTACTAAGGTCTTCTTCTGTGAATACAGAGCAGAATTGATCATTAAGCATCTCGGCTTTATCTTTCGCACATTCGCCAATACGACCGTTGTTTTTTAGAGTACCAATACTCATAGTGTCCTGTTTTCTTGACTTTATGTATTTATAAAAGTTTTTTCCAGCTTTATCATTTTCTGGATCAATGATTTTACTGATGTAGTTTGTAGTAGGATGTGTGTAGTTCGTTCCTAACAGTTTTTCTAAAAGTATTGAATGTTTCTTTGTCTTCGTCACTTTGCGAGTCCCTAGCTGTGTTATACAGTTTCTGTTTTTTGCGTATCATACGTTTTATCTTTTGGGTCATCCATGGAATGTCTGATTTGCCTTTTATCACTTTCTTTGGAATGTTTTTGTCCATGGTGGAGAATAATGCTTCTTTAAAATTAGTCCAATTTTCATCCACAGATTTAGAGTTAGGCGATTGGAGATAAATGTCACCAAAATCCGACATATCACTTCTTATAGAGTTCCAGTCTGCTTTTTTGTAATTGAAAACTGTTCTTGGAGCTTTTTTACTTATAACTGGTTTAATGTTGGTTACAACTGATAGAATGTCATGGTCACTCAATCCAATAGGCGGGCAAATAATATATCGTTGGATTAACGTTGGATGGCTTGTAAATAGTAAGTCCAGAATCCGACCTTGTCGTGTTGGTAATGTGTTGATCTGTTCAAGAGAGTAGTTTGAGCTTAGTTGTAGTAGCTTATCACACTGTACCTTGTCCCTTGCGCCAACCATAGAGCAACCTACTTCCCAGTCTATATCACCGAGGTTAAAGTCACCTCCTATAAATATTTTCATATTTTTGTAGGTTGGATTGTTTTGTATTGTTGATAATGATTTATCCAGTTCTTCGAGAGCGTCAGCTTTAGATTTGGGTTCCCTATAAAAAGCGCCGACAAGTATGGTCTCGTTGGCCGATGTCGAAACTTTGGCCCATTTAATCTCACAATTAGTGTCCAGGTCTAAACACTCCTCAGCGGGTAGATCAGGGCGTATCATAATCATAACACCTCCACCGCCTTTATTTACAAGTTCTTTCCTATCTTTCCTAAATATTTGGTATTTATGTTCTGCGGGTATGTTAGGTGGTAGTAATTCCGCATTGTGATATTCATTATCAGTATGTGTCTCCGACCCTATGATGATATCAGGTGCACAACTCGATATGATATTATAAAGTTCAGATCTTTTATTTCGGACACTTTGAAAGTTTATGACAAGAATTTTGAGGTTATTTTTGTCTATATGGGTGGCTGAGTTTGAAGAAAAATTTTCACCGCTGGATGTGTCTGAGGCAAGGTGCGAGCCTCCAAGGAACGATGATGTTAGTTCACTTTCTATACTGCCCGCGTGCGATGAAGGGGTTTCAATCGTGATCTGCGAGATGTTAGATATACGATCGTGTGTAATGTTACCACGCTTCGGTGTGGAAGAGTAGTACGAATTATCCGTAGCGTTAGGTGTTACGTTCCTATGGTCCGTAGGGTAACTATCTGATTGGAGCGAGTGGAAGGAGTTTTCTGTAGCAAAACTCTCTATATCAATGCAGTGGCTTGAGGAGAGGTTTGGGATTCCGCAATGTAAACAAATCCATGAGACATTTGAATGATTAAGAGCTTTGAAAGAATCTGGTCCTATATTAGCACATTTCGTATGGTACCAGATGTCACAACCGTCGCACTGAATGGCTTTGGTATTCCAGCCTACCTTTTTGTTACAAATTCCGCAGGGGTATTTCACAGGTCCTGGATGGACCTCAATATCTTCAGATTGCAATAATAGCAAATATAACAACGAACATGACTTCACTTCATTTTTAATTCGTAAACGACACGGCCGTTTGAGTTGCAATGAAGTTCCGAAATTCAATAAACTGTTTATTTTAGTGGCCTCGTTGGATGATTCATACAAGCTACCCTGTTTGCAAGATACAGCAATTATGAAGATAACTAACGCACAAAAAGTAATATTTATGTTCACTTTCCTGGGGGCGGCCATCTTGTGCCCGCCTGCCTGCCGACGATGCGCAGTCGTTCTAATGTTGGCTAGTGGATGGGGTAACGGCGGTAAAATTCCAAGTCCAAAAAAGGATGAAAAAACACAAAACTTCCTGAAGTTCTATTAGTCCACTGGTGAAAAAGTGTCTATAGAATGGTTCTGCACAGTGTTGGTTCTCTGGCGCACTTTAATCACATCTAAATTAATTTTATATTCCGAAAATTTGAGAGCACATTTTAAGGAGCATCCGACCTGTGCGCATGCGGAGACGTCTTTGCGCAAGTGTTAATTTATTTGATCCAAGAAGTGCATGTTTTTTGCCACTAGGAATAGTTACCATCCCATTTCCGAATAGTTTACCAATTCCAGTACTAGCCAGACCACTAAGTGCTCCTGTTGCTAGAGGTCCTAATACTTTTGGAACAAATTTAGCAACTGTTGGTAAAATTGTTTTAGTCAACAAACCAGCTAATGCACCTAAAAAGCCTCCATTCTTAGACTAGATCTCATTTGCGATTTTGATATATTTATGTCTAATCCCTGCCCGCCAGATTTAGCCTTTTATATTGTTAATCTGGGTAGCTGTAAGAAGCAAAGGAAAGTTTCCAGTTAGTTGGTTATTTTTTAGCCTGAGCGTTAAATCACTTTTGTTTTCATATGCTTTTGCCAGACTTCGTTTCTGGCCATCTGGTAAATTTACTGAATAATTTACGTAAGTCATATATATTATAAGTTAGATTAAACAATAACTAGTTCATTCCCGACAGTATCAATAACAACATCTTCATTGTATAATACAAAGAATAACTTTTATATCTAGCGGTAGGAACGTTGTTTAGTTTATATCTCAAACTTAGTTGTTTTGGATCAATTCTGATTTCATTTCCCTTGTAACTCAAATCGAAATATATCATTCCGAAGTGATTTTTAAAATAACTCACAATGAGTAAAGTTCCAGTGTTTTTATCATTTTGCTTGTAAGAATAATTAATAACATCTCTGAATATTCTTATGATATTATCATAACTGTATTCAGTTTCTGGATAATAAACTCCATTTCCAACTTCCAGTCTAGCTGATTGTAAATAGCAATTAGCATCAGCAGCATTGAGCTTAAACGTATCCAAAAGATGAGGATTTTGTGTTTGGAAAGAACTTTTATCCGATCTTTGCAAATACACAAAAACATGTCTTGGACTTTTAACACCAGCTGTTATTCTAAATACAGATTCGTTTGCTTGGGTACTTCCGCTCTCTTGTATCATTTCACGAAGATAAGTCCATATTGTTGATGTCATATGATTTGTCATTACGTAACTTAAACCATCTGTGTTAAATGTCATTTTGGGTATCCACAAAACTAATTTATTAATAACTACACGACCATCATCACCACCTGCTTTGAAAATAAGCACATTACCATCTGTCAGTTGCAAGCTGATTTGAATTTGACTAGGGGGAAGCATGTTTGTTTCCAAACCTTCAAAGAAGGAATATTTATTTAATGGGATTATAGAGTCAACTTTTCGATTAGTTATGATTAAAATATGGCGAATCGCAAATCCTGAATTATAGGTATCTTCGTCCTTTCGAGATTCTGCCTCAGCCGTCTTATCGAAATAAAAGTATTCATTTGTTCCGGTTGTCTTTACATAATCGTCAGAAATTTCAAGCAAGCTTTTGACATTAACAAATCTGTGAAGATTATTTCCATCGTAAAATATCTTTCCATTTTGCTTTACTTGCATTTGATCGATCAATGAAGTTGCATCATTAATTAAAGCAATTCTGTCAGCGTCTGCGAAAGCAGCTCCATCAGCAAGCGGCCCCGTGTGATTGCCGGGGGCCCCGTTTGGTCACGGGGCAAAGAATACGGCCACTGCAGATCCCTTTGGAGGGGTAGGCAGAGGGGTAGAATCCCCCCAAATTCATGTTCATTTTATCATTTTTTGTTCATGTTTATTAAAGGTCTTCATCATGATCCCTGCATTGTTTCAGGTGCTATCTCGCTCGCATCAAAAGAGCAGTGGCAGAAAAACAATAACGTGGCTCCAGCGTAAATGGAGTTTCTACGATAGAATTTGCAGCAACTCTGCAGTTCAGGGTGAGAAGGTTCTAGGCCCATTTTCCCTATTTTATCTCGATGTACATGGAAGATGAGCCTGGCATGTTCATGCCTTTTAGGCGCCATATAACCTTTACATGTGTTGGTGCGCCTTAAAACCCCAATTCAATTCAATCCATCAGCAAGCTTATTTACTCGAAAACTGATTTCAAATATGCGTTATACCAATCAAAGTAAGAACTTCTGTCATTTAGTGTAAACTGATAACCACTTTTCATTTGTCTGGTATTATTTCCTGGTTGTGTTACAGGAGTATCTAACTGAATAGGTACATGATCATATCTAGTATTATATTGATTACCTCGAAACATATATATATATATACTAGTAATTAGATTATTTTTTATTTATTAATCGATTAATTCTAGCATGAATTCCTCTTCCGGATAGTAATCTGTTAATTTTTGTATTTACATCTTCTTCAATTACACTATCAGCCGCAACTTTAGCTGCATCTTTTGTGGCAGCTTTTGTAAGTTCTTTTAAAATTATATCACCTTTTGGTTTAGGTTTAATAACTGAAACTAACTTATCAGCATCCACTTTTCCTACTTCATCTCCGAGTTTTTTAGAACCACTTTCTAAGATTTGTTTTCCAGCGGTTTCTAATGCTTTCTTGCCTGCTGTTTTCACAGACTCGCTAAATATCTTTGATCCGACTTTTGAAAAAATGTCAAATATGCCAGCTCCAGTTAATCGATCAACTTGAGTATATGTTCCAGTACTAGTGTCATAAACTTTTTTTAAACGCGCCATATAACTTATGTTACATTAATTCCTTCAAAACAAATCGAAATGATGTGTGGACACCATTAAGATTAATAATCTTGCCAGAAAAATTGGTAATGTAAATATTAATACTGTTAATGATCGTTTTGTTTACTTCACAGAACCCGACTCTTATCGGTTCGTCTTTGAAAGGATATGATCTCGTAAGATCAGCTGTACTTATTTCATAAATGACATCTTCGTATGATCCATCAACAATAGAATTACTTATCAAGTCACAGTGAATATACAATGTATCAATAGAATTTGTTATGTTTGGTGTCACAGTTCCAAATTTAGTTTCTCTGATAACTGCATCTTTGTCAAACCCGATCAAGGTGTGAAAGTTTGATTCTCTCAAATCAAGCATGAAATTATCAAGAACAGTAACCAAACATTTGAAACTTGATAAATCAAACTCAATTCTTATCGGGACAGGTGAGTCATCAGTTAAATCATTGTTTACAGTCAATGTTTCTTTTATGTAATTATCGATATCAGCATAACTGTAATTTCCATTTGTAAAAATAATACTTTTCCAATCTATTCCATTGTGATACCTTATCACTTTGTTATTAAAATCTTCACTAATATTATACCATGAGTAAGTCATGGAATTAATCTTAGCAAGTCCAATGCTATACTGTTTGTTTTTGCCTAATATTAATGGTCTGTCAAATACAGGTGTAAAATTACTCGGCGTATTTGCGCTATTAATTATTGACGCTTTTTCTGATGATAATACAATTTTTTGTTCCATATAATATAGGATGGATAAATTTTATTAATACTAATCATTCCGGTATATAATACAGCTTGAAACTTGATTTTTCAAAATTGAAAACTTGTGTAGTGCCACGACGGAATGATCTTATAAAAATGGTCCAACGATGAGATACTGAAAGATATACTTCAAATGTTCCTTTTAGTAATCGTTTGCCATTTTCTATTTCTGGTTGTGCATGTGTCTGATCAGTAGTTGAAGTTTTATTAAACAAACTAAATGTTTCTACATGAATGTTTGTATTTGCAACAGTATATGCAAGGTCTGCTTCAACTATATAGCGCCCGGGTTTTACAATTGTCATAGCTCTGGGATATCTACCACCACCGGGATATTCTGTAGCATATCCTTCACTTTTTATAAGTGGATTGGTTACAATAGTAAATGCCTCGAGAAAACCAGCACGTTTGGTTCTTTCAAGTGGCTTTTTTGTCGGGTACGATACATGATCATCACGATCTTGAATAATACTTATTCCATCTATCGTAGCTTCAAGAATTAAAATTCGACTTAAATAGTCTACTTTTACTTTTAACTCATCAATTATACCGAGAACTGCTGTGTGCCGACGATCAGACTTTTGATTAAACTGTTTCAATGAAGCTATTTCACCATCAAAAGCTTTGCTTCTTTCATCCTGGGCAGCTTTCATTTGCTTTGAAACATCATCTAGCAGTCTCAAGTTTATCAGTGTTAACCAGTTTGCTCAGTGCGGTCTCAAGTTTATCAGTGTCAATCAGTTTGTTCAGGGCAGTCTCCAGCGACTTACCGTCAACCATTTTCTTTTTGATATCTTCAAATTCCTTGTTGATATTAGCAACGTTGGTGTTTATCTGCTCATTTAATCTTTTAATTTGAGTTATTTCAGTAGTAAAAGCAGTTCTCATTTGTTTTGAAGCATCAGCAATAGCAGTTTCTAAGAATGAATGGTGTTTTACGGCACGTCGACACATAAATAGGTCATATTGTGCGCAAAAATCGACGAAAAATTAAGAAATAAGTATTATTTAAAAATTAATGTAAATACAGTTTCTAGTTCATTATTGTCAACCATTTGTGTATTGATTTCCACAATCCGTGTATTAATATGTTGAACACCAGCTCTTATTTGTTCACTTAATTTCTTGTAGTTTTCACTATCTTCCAATCCGTCTTTTTTCTTTTCTAGCTCTTTCAAAGCATCACCCAGAAGTTTTATTTCATCTTTCAAACCGTTTTGAATTTCAATCATTTTCTCACGGTTTGCTTGTAACTTTGTATGTATCAGACTTAGTTTATCTTCAACACCTGTTGTCAATTTTTTTATCATGTCTGGAATTTTATCAATATCATAATCACGTATGACTCTTCTTTGACAATATTGCCTTGTTATCGCATCATCTGCTTTTGTCGGATTACCAACATTGGTAATTTTATTATTATCCATGTTGAGATCACTTCTCAAAACATTTTCCTTGTTTCTACCCTTGTGGAGATAATAAACCAAATGTTTTTGTTTTACATACTCAGACATCACAATGCCAACATTTGTAATATTAACACTGCCAGTAGTAACTTCCTCGCCAAGATCATTAAAAAGCCCCATTATATATAATATGATTAGATTAAATATCACCAGTGAAGTTTCTTTTGATCAACTTCCTCGGGCGATCCAGATACAGAAAGTCGTACTGCTTGTCAGCCGCTTTTCTGTACTGCTCTTTGCTGACATCTTGTTCTTTGGAAAGCATACCAAGCTCGCGATTAACTGGAGTCGCAAAGAAGATGTAATGAGAACAGTTCAAACGAATGTCTTTGGGAGTTTTGTAATAAGATTGAGATAAATAAATTACACAACAATTTTTGTGTCTTCCCTGGATGAAATAATTAATAATATCGTTTTGATTACGCTCACAAACATAATCGTCGAAAATGACTATCTTTTGAGTATCTGAATCTAAAGTATCCACAGGGATAACTTGATCATTTGAACATTCTAATATGTCTTCAACCGGAATTTTATTCTTTTTTGCTATCTTTTCAAGTTTTTGTGACAAAACCTGATACTTTGACTGTTCCAAGTTTTTAGCAAACAAATAAATCTTGTCGTAGTAAACCAAAGGTTTCAGCAACATGTGAACTAGTGTGTTTGTCTTGCTGGAACCTGAATTACCACATATAAGCATTCTAAAACAACAGTCTGGCATAAAGTTCCATAGTTGTTTAAAATTACCGTTTTCTGCTTTCATATCATAGTTTGATATTTGCATTATAATAATGCTTGGATAATACTTGTTTTAATTTATCTTTTTTTAATCTGACTTATATTATTACATGTCTTTGTTAAAATGGAAAGACTTAGCAGATAAAATGCGAAAATCGAGTGAGCTTGTTCAAGAATTCGAGAATAAAGTTATCCGAAAAAGACTAGAAAAAGGAGCTAGTCGTGATTTATACACAGAAGTATTTAAACCTGTAACTAGCGAAATAACAGAGCAGACAAGGCGGCTAGCTGAACATTTGGTTACCCTTCCGGAAATACGTCAGCAGTTGGCTATTCTTCCCGAGGCAATACGACCACAATTAGTTGCCCCGCCTGATCGTGGGGCTATAGCACCATCGCCGCCACCACCGCGTGCCTGGGAAACTGTATCTCCTAAACGCCGATCGATGGCTGATTACAGAGAGGAACTAATAAGGCATTAACGCCTGAACCAAAATTAAGAAGTGCTTCAGACAGA
Organism: Cyrtodaria siliqua; assembly: GCA_037043455.1. NCBI lineage: Eukaryota > Metazoa > Mollusca > Bivalvia > Adapedonta > Hiatellidae > Cyrtodaria > Cyrtodaria siliqua. The sequence continues at coordinate 25,306 of JAWPHD010017034.1, read as the reverse complement.
GTGCCTAGGCCAAAAGCTGCCGAACCCGCGGGAGAATTATTTGATCCCGGGGAAGAAGAAGAAAAAAAATTGGGAGAAGAACCTGCTGCGAGGCATAAGGAACCCAAACCGGTGTATGATATTGACTTGGATGCTGGTATGGATAAAGACGTACTTGATAAGTATGGCTTGCCGCTCCCAACTCAAATACCTGGTATTATGGAAGGAAACGCTGATAATGATAAATATGTTACGGAGGCCACAGAGATACATAATAAAATGATTCCCAGGATAAATGGTCTAAGGACAAGAATAAACAACCTCGACATAAAAAACGTCCGAGAGGGTTACGATAGTGCGACAACCAGTGCGACTCAATCTAAATATTCAGAATTACTAAATAACCCCGAGCTTCGTAAGCAAAAAAGGGCTGCACTCACAAAAAAATATAATGAATTAAGTGGTGAGCTGGAAGCTCTGGATTTTTACATAGAAAGGTTACATGGGCGAATTCAAACAGCTAGTGAAACTGTACAAAAGACTGGCAAGGGGATGCAACAAAAAAGAAATTCCTACAAAGAAGGCTAAAAATATGGACAGGGAAAGCAGAATTCAAGGACGACAGTCAACCACAAAACACAAAAACAAACACGTAAACAGACAAACGAAAAGGCAAAAGTAATAAAAAATGCAAACGACATCACAAACACAAAAGGGTTGACAATAGGGCTACCGCCTTGGAACGGTCAGTGGCAAAGTAGGCCACTGGGGGTTTAAACCGGTTCTAGGGTGCACCAAACCTCACACTTACCCTACTGTCATCTCAGGACGGTGTAAATAAAGAAATCCCCGATATGATCTAAACTCTAACCAACAAGGCAGCATCTATAGGCAATATAAGTAAATCACAAATATGCTCGTGTAAATATAATACAAAAAAACAATAGCCTAGAAAGCCACAATGAAGGTACTCAATGACTTGGCAGAAGCCAGAGCAGTAAGAGAATACACCATTAAGGGCACGACAAGAAAGAACATGGACAAACATCAAACGCCAACGTCCCAAAGCAGTAAGAGAATACACCATTAAGGGCACGACAAGAAAGAACATGGACAAACATCAAACGCCACCGTCCCAATGGGCTTTAGGTAGGCGTCATCATAGGGTCCACAGCCTGTCCGGTCATCGTACAATTAAAGAGGAAAGCATAATGGCAAACTGTAAAAGGGTCCACCACCAAGCATGCAGTACGTTGCAAAATGATAGGGTCATAACCTCTTTTGATAAACTTTTTAACAAGTTTAACAAAGATAGTATGAAAGTGATCATGACCAAGAATCTTACGAAGTTTATAAATCACATCACCATAGAAGTCAGGTTGTGATAGTCCTTGTCGCAGAAGAGTCCTTAAATTACATTCATATTTGGAAAGAAGATCAGGGTAACGATAATAAAATTTTGCAAAGGTTTTACGAAGTTTATGGTAACGGTAACCCTGATTGAGTAACTGTTTAGTTATACAAAGATTACGAATATTAAAGTCCTCAACTCGAGTACAAGCTCTATAAAAACGAATAAGTTGAGACAGATACACCCCATAAGAAGTTGCTCGGGGAACATCCCCATCCAAGTGGGGATAATTAACAATGTCAAAATTAAAATCATCTCTCTTGTCACAGATTTTTCTAATTATTTTACCATTTTCAATCGAGATATCTAAATCAAGAAAAGAAGCGTTATTATCCGATATATTTTCTTTATTAAGCCGAAGTTCTTTAGGATAAATATTATGAACCATAGTTGGAAAGAAAGGGTTGTCAATGTTCAGTATGTCATCCAGATACCGAGAGGTGTCATTAAAAGCTTCAATAACATCTGCCTGGGCATCTGGTGAAAGACAACATGAAATCCCTTTCATAGCAAAATAAAACAAATCTGCGACAAGTGGTGCACAGTTCGTACTCATAGGGATACCAACAATGTGTCTATAAACGGTGGTACCATACCTGACGAAAATATTATCTAATAGGAAGATGTGTGCTTCACAAACTTCATAGCAAGTCCACATAGTATAATTGTCTAAACTGCCGTTAGTGAAAAACGCTTTAATATTATTACATGCCAAAAATGTAGTATTTTCTCTAGCGAATGTTTTTTGAATAAGAGAAATTAGCTTGTCTTTAAAAAGATGATGTGGTAAGGTTGTATATAGTGTAGAGAAGTCATAAGTACTTATTGATGAAACTTGACCTTTATTGAAAATTTTATCAAGAACGTCTTCTGAATTTTTTATAGACCAAAATAAATTAATCCCAGAGTTTTCATAAGTTTTATAACAATATAGTTTAACGTGATCTTTAATGCAGTAAGACAAGAAGTTAAAAGTTTGGAGATGTTTTTTTGGTGCAGGCACTAGAATTAGAAATAAAGCGAGCCTTATACGGATTTTTATGTAATTAAGGAATCCAGTACATGGTAGGCAGTTTATTTTTGCTTATCGCTTATACCAGCCTTGAAAGTAGTGCACCGAGTGATATGTGCGGAAACAACATCATCCTCAGAAGAATTAACTGGAGTATACGAATTGGTGCTGCCGAGTTCCAGAGATAAAACATTGACGTAATGTAGGCGTCAAACAATAATTACATTAATAGCTGCTTTATCTGCAGGAACGGAACTAAAACAAATTTATTATGAAATTCCTGAATTCGCGATTTTAGATTACGAAAGGAAAACCTAGGTCTCGGAGGTAGTAAAGAGGGGTTAGCATTATAAAAGTTAATACGTATATCTATAATTTTAAGAATAGACTTTTTCCAAGTAGAAAACGAGTTTCGGTCCGCATGTTCTCTACGACACCATTTTTATACTAAAATCGTCAATGGAGTGGGCGATCTGGGCACGACAGGCATTAAAATCAATAGTTGAAGGTAAGCTATATTTAGGACCTTTCGAAAACAAATGCCGAATACGTTTATCAACAATATCAAACTTACCAGTGATGACATGACCTGCTGGAGCATAGCACAATTTTGATGTGTTGCATTCACATTCCTTAGGAGTATTAAGTACTATATCAAGGTCAGAAACTATTTTGTTGTAGTTGAAAATAATATTTCTAATAGGCTTTTTATACTTATAACAAATTACAGGACTTTCGGATTTTTTGTAATATTTTGGGATAGAATCAACTACATGAGTATCCCGAAAAATACTAGGCATGTCAATGAAATCAGTACCTTTATTAATATATAGTAGTTTTAGAAAATGCCTGACGTGATCAGACTCCTTGTCAATATGGGGTCGGAGAACATGTTGTGTGTAGCTTTGAACTATGGAAGCAGTGTTATACAAGGGATCTGTACGAATGAAAAATTTGTCGGCTTCCTCGTCGATCAACTTTAGTGAAGAAATAGACAAAGAGGTAAGCCGTGAAAGCATAGAGTGCTTTCCAGACTGTTTAAAAATAGTATGTAAATCAGCGACAGAAATAATTACACGCGATTTACGTTTGATGTTACCATTACGCCTAATACCATGAGACCTAGATTTACGCTTTCGAATAGAAAATATAGAAAAAATGTCAATAGTAGGATCTTTAGAAATATTTCCTTCTTGATAGATATTGTCATTAAGGCCGACAAAGATGGCCACTACGGAGTGTTACAAATTGATTTACCCAAGCTTGTTGGTCATCACAAGCTTTTTGCCAAACAAGGAGAAGCAGATGTGGTAGATCTAAAAGTAGATGATGATTTTATAGACTTGATAACTAAGCGTTACAATAATAAAAAAAACTTATTCAAAGCTGTCTCCGAATGCTTTTGAGGAACTAGCAAAATTATCTGGTTTTCCAATTCACAAAGGTTCTTCAAAGTTCAAGAAGATTTTAGGAGGTTGTGTTGAATATTACAATAGTCCCAAAGATTTGATGGATGATCTAGAGTTAGTATGTGGGAGTATCAATTCAGGAAATAATAGTCCACAGCTAATAAATAAAGGTATTAGCATAATCGATGAAATAATAAAAATAGGTAAAATATCACCCAAAGAACATGAGCAACTATTTTCTAAATATCCTGATTAAATTATTGTCTAACTGTAATTATACATGAAAACTAAAGAAGAATTAATTGATCATTTGACACGACTTGTAGCTGCATACAGACGTAGCTATAAATTGTGCGGTATTATAAACACAACATTACAAATTGTTAGTGGATTAATCGGTTGTACTGCTGTATTGGCATTGGTTCCGGCAATTCCTGTTTTCGTGGCCGCAGTTGGTGCAGTTCCTCCAGTAGTTGCTAGCAAAACAAGAATAGCAGAAAGAAAGACTTTGTTGAAAACACATCATAGGAGTTTTAAACAACTTCTATCATATGTCCAAACAACCACAGGACTAGAAAATGATGAGGAGATAATTAGGATTGTCTTTAATAAAATATTAGAGATTCAAAAGAACGATAACTTTACAGAACCTCTGGAAATGTATATGAAAAGGTTCAAGCTTAATGGACATTAAGCTAGAAGAGATGCTCCTGCGGAGCATCTGTTCAAGTTAAACGGCCATGGCATTCAGTCGTAATTATTTTCTGATTTGTTTCCATATCCTATCGTACTTGTCTCTGGTTGATTTTGTTTTAATCGGTTTTGTTTCTTTTTCTATTTTTAATATTTTAAATATTTTCTGAAAAATGTATTCAAATTTGATTGATCTTTTTCGACCTTCTATTTTATCCAAAATCTTTACAATTTTGTAAAACAAATCTTCAAATCTTTGCCTATTTGCAGAAGACAAATCATATTCTACCAAGTATTTATCTAAATGATACTTTCTGTGGTAAATAGTTTTCTTCCGGCTGTAATTGTAACCTGCAATAAGATTGTAACCGTTGTGTGTGCCACACTTAAGACAAATGCGTTCGTTATCGAAGATTTCACAAGTATCATTACAATTCACACATGCGTAAGTACACTTGTAACACAGCTTGGCTCTGGTACAATATTTACAAAGCTTCTTTTTTATTAGTTGTGTAAAATAAGATGCAATCTATTCACACCTCAGGAGGATCAATAATATCTAAAACTCTTTCACAATATTTGCAATTCATTATATTATAGTATATAATTATATTTTTAAAATATAGGCTTAAAGAAATAGTATCTTATGTAATTATATAAATGGAACGTATAGAAAAGAAAATCAAAAACTTTAAGAAAGATCAAACGGAACATGCAGAAACTATTGATTTTGAAGATGCGAGTAAATTTGATGCAGAGCTTTTAATTTTTTCAAACTTTCAAGATTTGACAGGAAGAATCATAACAATGGTAAAACAACTAAAATTGTCATGGAAAATAAAAAAGGAGATATAAACAAACTGCGTGCTTTTTGTAAAAAACAAATTTCAGAGGCAACCAGTTACCATCCGACAGTATACAAAGATTCTTTTATTGCTTACTACAGCATTTTGTTAGACATAGGAATTAAAATTATTATGTACGGATAAATAAAAATAATTAATCTTTAATATATGAGTATTTACAGTTATGCGGAAGAGGAAAGAAAGCACTTTGAAGAGGAACAGAAGGTTTGTGAGAAAGTAGCTGCTTACGAGCAGGTTCTTTTAACCGAGACAAATGAACTTATCAAAGAGTTTGAGGCAGTTCACATGCAACGATTGTCAGATGATATTGCAGCTTTTAAAAAAGATTGGGCAATAAAAACTGAGATTAAGTGCAATGATGCTGTAAAGCTTCCTTACAGATCTAGCAGAAAAAGAAATTAAGATTTTTAATGAAACACAATTAAAAGTAATGTCTGAAAATGTTGAGTTGTTCAGAGATGATCTAATCAGCATCTAGAAAAACCTCATGTGATTAATACTGATATCGGATGTTATGAAGACTTTGAAACGTTTGTCGTAAGTTTAAAAGAAATGAGTGATGCAGAAGTTTTTGATAAAGACGACTTTATAAACTATTGCAAATACAGGATAAAAATAAAATCACTGGTAGCTGGAGGTGATCTTGAAACTGGTGATTTTGATAGATACTGCAAATATCATGTAAAAATAAGTCAGATGATAGATAATAGAGTTCTTGAGGAAAAATGCTTTCGGAGATATTTGGACATTCTCCTGAATAATGAAATAGATGCTCTCTTGGATGAGGTTACTAACGAGGACACCGGTGAACATATTTATGAGGTTACTGATGAGGATACCGCTGAGGACGTTGACGAGGACCCCGACGAGGATCTCGATGAGGACGCCGGCGAGGATACCGACGAGGATCTCGATGAGGACGCCGGCGAGGGTGAAAATATTAAATAAAATAATGTTAATTAATTAATTAATTAATTAATATAGGGGCTTAAAGAAATAATCTTATGTAATATTATATAATGAGTATCCGAGAAATTGAAACATCCCCAAAACAGTATAGTAAGGTTTTTAAAGTAAATGTTGTCAGTAATGATCCGCTCAGACAACTACAAAAAAACACAATCAAGAGTTGTGAACTTTCTTGAACAAGAACTAAGAAAAACAGGTGGGTTTAAATTAAGCATTGATATAAAACTTACTTTTAAAAAAACAAGTATCAGATGATAGAGAAGGTTTTGATTGTGTGTACAAAACAGTTTACTTTGCCTCAAAGGCTGTAATAATATTAAACAAAAATCAAATATCAGAAGCATTAGACAAAGCACATGAAGAAATTATCAACAGAATTGGAAATTGGATTCAGTTGGGAAGTGGTTGGGTAATTGAATCACTAGATGCACATTACATAAATCGAGTAAAGCACAAGCCTTTGCGAGGTAGCTCGTATTTAGCATCACCAAAATAACTGCAACATCACAAAAAAGGTTTAATAAATATAAAAAATGAAGAAGATAACGAATGCTTCAGATGGTGCCATTTGGCTTGTGAGTTTCCTGTTGAAACAAAGAATAACAAAGTATAAAAAGCATATTGGTGATCTAAATTATGAAGGAATTACATTTCCCGTTACTACCAAACAAATCCCAAAAATCGAAAAACAAAACATTTGTTTTAACATATTTGGATATGAAGATAAACAAGTATACCCTTTGCACATATAAAAAAATAAAGCAGAAAAAACGTGATATGCTTTAAATCACCAAAGAAGAAAAAAATCATTACGTGTGGATAAAATATTTTAACAGTTTGATGTTTAATCAAACAGCACGCAAGGAAAGAAAATGGTTTTGTAAAACATATCTACAATGCTTTACATCAGAAAGAGTTTTAGAAAAACATAAACCTATTTGTCTTTCACTTAATGCCAAGCAAGCAGTAGAGATGCCTGAGAAAGAGGAAAAGGTTAAGTTTAAAAACTATGACAGCCAGCTAATGGTTCCGTTTGTTATATATGCTGATTTTGAAGCAGTAACCGAAAGTATTTCTTCAGTATCAAACAATCCTAAAAAATCACATACAGAAGAATATCAAAAACATACTGATTGCAGTTATGGGTATAAGGTTGTTTGTTGCTATGATGATCAGTATTCAAAACCAGTTGTAACGTATAGAGGACCAAATGCTGTTTATAAGTTTTTAGAAAAAATGATAGAAGAAGAAAAGTGGTGCAAGAAAACCATGAATGCAAACTTTAAAAAAGATCTAGTAATGTCACAGGAAGAAGAAGCTAGATTCCAAAAATCTAAATCATGTCATATTTGTGGTAATGGTTTTGCAACAACTCTCAAAAAAGGGGACGCGGGTTATACAGTGGCATACAAAAACTCCATCAGAAAAGTTAGAGACCATTTCAATATAACTGGAAAGTATAGAGGAAGCGCTCATGACATATGTAATATTAATTTCAGGTTGACTAGAAACATTCCTGTTGTGTTTCACTTCTTCATAATGCAGCACATCGGGAAGTTTAAACGAAACATATGTTATACCAAATAACATGGAGAAGTACATGACTTTTATGTTAGGACAAAGTTTGGTGTTTATTGACAGTTTTCAGTTTATGTCTCAATCATTAGAAAATTTAGTAAAAAACATCCCTTCGTTTCAATACAACTCTCGGTAATACTCTGGCGACAAGCTAGAATTAATAAAACGAAAAGGCGTTTATCCTTATGATTACATGAACAGTTTTGAACGCTTCAAGGATACTAAGTTACCCGACAAAGATAGCTTTTATTCTCAATTAAATGATGAGCACATTTCAGATGCAGATTATGATCATGCTACAAACATTAGAAAACATTTAAGATTAAAAATATGGGAGAATATCATGATCTGTATCTTAATAAATACTGATAAAGGTGATCCTTTGAGAGCAACAAACACAATTCAGAGAATAAAGCAGCCGACTCGGTTTTATTGAGTCTGTTCATGAGAAGTAATGAAAGAAGCAACACTTCTCACGCCCCCTAGCACCGGCTTAAGCGGTATTCTACTTTAAAGCCACCTATAAGACTGATGTGCTGTTACTGACAGATGTTTTTGAAAACTTTAGAAAAATGTGCATTGAGTATTACAAATTAGATCCTTGTCATTACTTCAGTAGTCCTGGTTTAGCTTGGGATGCATGTCTTAAGATGACTGGTATCCAGCTTGATTTGATCACTGATATTGATCAATATTTGTTTGTGGAAAAAGGATTAAGAGGCGGCACGAGTTATATTGCAAATAGATATGCACAGGCTAACAATAAATTTATGAAAAACTATGACAAGGAAAAAGAAAGCAAGTACATAATATATCTCGATGCTAATAACTTGTACGGGTGGGCTATGTGTCAACCGTTACCTACTGGCAACTTCAAGTGGGTTGACAAGTTTGAAAAAGGAAAATCAAATTACATTGTTGAGTGTGATATCAAGTATCCTGAGAAACTGCATGACTCGCATAATGATTATCCTCTCGCCCCTGAAAGTTTAAATATCAAAGATGAGCGGTTGTCAGACTATTGTAAAAATTTAAAACAAAAGTTTAATTTAGGGCATTGTAATGTTAATAAACTTGTTACGACGTTGAAAAATAAAGAAAAGTATGTCGTGCATTTTAGAAACTTGGATTGAAAAAGCTTGGATTGAAGGTAACAAAAATACACCAAATACTGCAGTTCGACGAATCAAAGTGGTTGAAAACATACATAGACTTTAATACTGCTAAGAGAACAGCTGGTAAAAATGCTTTTGAAAAGGATTTCTTCAAACTGATGAACAATTCAGTTTTTGGTAAAACTATGGAAAATTTGAGAAAAAGAATTAATGTTAAATTGACTCACGACGAGGAGGTTCTCTTAAAATTTGCAGCAAGACCTTCATTTATTTCTTGTAAAATGTTTAATGAAAATTTATTTGCCATAAACAGAATAAAAGAACGATTAGTTTTAAATCGTCCTTGTTATGTCGGCATGTGTATTTTAGACTTGTCAAAATATTTGATGTATGATTTCCATTACAACTATATCACACACAAATATGATAAAAAAAGCTAAGTTATTATTTACTGATACCGATTCCTTGTGTTATGAAATAAAAACAAAAGATGTGTATGCAGACTTTTACAAGGATAAAGAACTGTTTGATAATTGTGATTATGATCCAAAAAGTCAGTTTCATTCTAATGATAATAAAAAGGTTATTGGCAAGATGAAAGATGAAACGTGCGGTATGCCTATAGTTGAATTTGTCGGACTACCAAGTAAATTATATTCGTATGTGCTAGATAATGAGGTTAGCGCAAAGAAATGTAAGGGTGTTAAAAAGTGTGTTGTTAAAAAACAGATAGCACATGACGATTACAAAAAGACTTTTGTTTACGGCAACAGAAGCTTACCATGAGATGAAAGTTATTAGATCACAAAAGCATAACATAAGCAGCTATGCAATAAATAAAAAAAGTTTATCAGCTTATGATGATAAACGGTATATACTAGATAACGGACAAGATACGTTAGCATACAGTTAATTGTAATAGTTGAGTAGCATTCAAGGGTTTAAAAATAATTTTATATAGTATTATTATATAATGGAACAACAAAGATTAGAAACGGTTTGCAGAAAACTTAACCATTTAAAAGATAAATATAGAAGAGAATTGATGAGAGGTAAGCAACTCCAAGTAGAATATGAGGTAGTCCGTGATGATTTTATGTACACCAAAAAAAAATTGCTGGTTGAAATGGATAATTATGAACGTGAGCTGGCTGGAAACAGAGAAGAGCTTCTTGAACAGAAATACAAAATAGCAAAGTGTAGAAAAATAAAATACTCCACGGTAAAAAATGATATGCAGAGCGATGATGAAGACTACTGCCCGGTTCCGTCTGACTTTGCTTAACGAGTTGCAAATGTTATTGAAAAACTTCGCTGGAAGTAGATTCGCCGAAAGTAGACAAAAAATATAATTGCGCTCTCCTGAAAAGCATAATATAAAGTATCGCTTTTAACTTTCACTCTTTCAGGTCTCTATTTCCAAAAATGGTATGTCACCTTGTTAAGAGTGATACTAGACTGCAGTATTTCACTGCCTTATATACCTGTCAGGTAGGCCAAACCTTCACCGATTGGTTGATATAAATAACTGTCCTTTACCGATTGGTTGATCCGGCCCTCGAAGTTTCATACGATTACGTTTGTTATGTTATTAAAATGACAAACCGGATTGATTAGTAGTATACAAATGAGGGGTATAGGCCGAGTTTCCCTGAACGGGGTGCTTGAGAAAACTAATGAATATGTTGGTGTTGACTTAGGCGTGGCTTACATTTAGATCTTGGTGATATAAATGAGAGTTACGCCTGAGTCCCCCCTGGCATATTTCATTAGTTGTTCTCGTTCCCGCGATGGGGAAACTGTGCCTATACCCCTCATTTGTATACTACTAATACTGGCCTGTTTCTATATATTTACTCATGAAATTCTGTCTAAATTCCTGTGAAAATAACTGTGAAATTCCTTAAATATTACTCAATATAATTGCTAATTGCATTAATTAACAGATAATGTATGGTGCTGAGGTCCATATGAAAGTTTATGGACTGGGCAGTCAGACCTGGAATGTTATATGGACCGAAGCGAAGCTGAGGTCCATATAATGTTCTAGGTCTGACTGCCCAGTCCATAAACTGCATATGGACCGAAGCACCATACATTATTTGTTATATTATACTGAATCTGACCAACAAATTTATTAAATCAATACGTTTTATGATTTATTTTGACGTCGTTTTTTTCACACGTCCGTTAATATAGCTATCGGACCGTATATGCAACTTTATGGACCGGATGACGTCACATTAAACAAAGAGTGGAATATGAAATGAGGTATAATATTGCAATTTATTAAGATATAATTGAAAAATTATACCAGCTATTCAAAAAAATATTTAAACTAATATATTTGTTTCAGCTATTATTTGTATATAAATTTCCACAAAAGCATTGCCTTTCTGAACATTGAAGTCGTGGTGCCATTGTAAATGATTGATTTAATTGGATTTTATAGTCGCACCAACAGCTAAGGTCATATGGCGACTTTCCAGCTTCCATTGATAAAGGAAGACCACAGGTGCCCCTCTGCTTCTCTGACCCTACCAGCCCTTTTTACGATGTTTGATGGGAGAGGAGCCTCCCCCGCGCGGGAGAGGAGCTACCCTCTTGGTTTTAAATCAATATATCGATGTAAGTATTCATTGGATTGACATTTCAAGCATCTAAATCGATTATCAATATATTTATTTACCTAGCTGAACCGAAATATTTGTTTTGTTAACCTTTATTACGTGTTAACGGTCAATCCTTTTCAGACTAAGCAGGGAGTACGTTATAGGGAGGAGAAACGGGCTCGTTTTGCCGATTTATGTTGTCGCGCATGTGTTTCACTACTCCGTGAAAATGACTACTTCCGGTTGTTTCGCGAGTGTGTGAAAAACAGCAAATTCTTATAAATTATTACACTTACAAATTCAATAAAGGTGCTAAATGTAAACATAAGTATTATTTATTCACATTGTGTCCTCTGATACAGAGCGTGTATTTGTTTGCATGTTTAAAAGCACATTTTCCGTGTAACAAAGATGGCGCCACTCTGCGCCAAATAAAAAATGGTGACAGTGTATAGCTATTGTAAACGAGATACGAGACTACGGGTTATTTAGGCATTAATAATAACAAAAAGTGAATATTAAACATATTTATCTTTGTGAAGAAGGTAATTTCATGGTGGTGATTATAAGACAAAGTCTAAAAAGAGGTGATGAAAATGTGCCTTTTGAGATATCAGCTAAATTTTTAATTTTATAGAATTAAAAATGCTGTGGAGCTATTGCAAACGAGATACGAAGTATGGGTTATATTAGGCATTAATAATAACAAAAAGTGAATAGTAGACATATTTATCTTTGTCAAGAATGTAATTTCGTGATGTTGATTATAACAGAAAGCCGTAAAAAGGGGCTGTAAAAACTGCCTAATTTGAGATGTTGGCTGAAATTTTAACTTTTCGCGCTTACGATCGATTTACCTGTATCGATAAAATAGTAAATGGCGGCGTTCTAGCGCGACAACATAAATCGATAAACTAGAGCGTTTATGAACCCGTTTCCTCTCCCTATAACGTACTCCCTGGACTAAGTTATAAATATTAGATTTCCTTCATGTTGTGGTGAATCTACATATGGAGGGCTGTTAGCCTCACAACATCGCCGATTCAGTTCTAGATCCACTGACTCCACGGGTGTTCCTGGACATCGACTACACGGACGTACTGACAAGACACTTCAACGACCGACTCTAAACATGTAAGACATATTATTATTATCTCTGTATTTATTATATATTATATTCTATGTGTTGACCACTCGGTTCACCACAATGTATTGTATTTAGGTCAAATGTCACCTGTTGTCACGTGATCGAAAATCGGTGCGATGATAAGCAGCTCCCTCTGAAAATAAGACCATTTCAAAAGAAGGGGTATAAAAACCACTTCCGAACCCCCGCACCTCCGAACCCTTTACGGAAATTAAAAATATGTATAACTGACAATAAACGAATCATACCGTTATAATTTTAACTGGTATGCATGTATTTAATGTACATATATATATGGTTAGTATATGGATGCCTTAATTAAAGTATTTGTGACAAAATTGCTATTTTATTCATCGCTAAGGGTATAAAACCCACTTCCATTCCGTACCGAACCCTAAATCTCCGAACCCCTAGTTTTTGAACGATACGAGGTTCAACGCGTTAATTATGTAAAGTTTAGCATTCATAAACTAACTAACCTCATTATAAATGTAATTTCCAGTCTTGGTTTCTTTTATTAATGTAGATACAGCCATTTGTTTACCTTTTTTTTTACGATACCGAACCCTAATCTAAAAATAATTACGGTGTCGTTCAAACAACACGTGCTATGAAAATCACATACCATAACCCATTTTTTTTGTTATTGTTAATTTTGTTTGTTTAACATGTTTTACGTAATTTCAGCACAAGACAGACCACCCCATTTTCCTGGGTAGAATCAGTACTGTATACCCGTCATCCGTTAGCACATTTAAAAATAGCAGATATAAGTAACAAATGGTAAAACGCAATAACAAATGTAAATGCAATAACAAGTGTAAACAATAATAACAACTGCAAATGTAACTTCAATAAAGACTGTCGTATTATCACCTGCACCTTTTGCATATCCAAATTAAACTATCTGATGCCCGAACAATTGCAGCACACTTTAAATGAAACCATTCATCACACTGTTCACACTGAAGCATGTTATCTAACGCATTTGGAAATGAGCATGATGAACAATACATATCTATTTAGATATCTGCTAATTTGTTTTGTTTCTTTTTTAACTTAAGCTTATATGTAATCAGTCTGGGAAATGGTTTCAATTGTAAACTTTCTATACACTGACCAAGATGCTGTCTCATTTTCTTACCCGAGTGTTTTTTTGTTTGTTTATCAGCTTTATCCTGTAACTGATTTTAGTTCACCAATTAGTGTAGTCAAGTAATATATACCTGTTTGTTTGTGTCACGGCTTTATGATATGATTAGATGTGATTTAACTCACCAATCAATGATTCCCAATCAATGACTGATTAATTAGTTTGTGATTTCGGCTTTATCCTGTGACTGATTTTAGTTCACCAATTAGTGTAGTCAAGTAATATATACCTGTTTGTTTGTGTCACGGCTTTATGATATGATTAGATGTGATTTAACTCACCAATCAATGATTCCCAATCAATGACTGATTAACTAGTTTGTGTTTTCCGAATTGATAAGCATAGATAAAACAATTGAAACATGCGATTTTCATATCACGTGTTATTCGAACGACACCGTAATTATTTTTAGATTAGGGTTCGGTATCGGTAAAAAGGGTAAACAAATGGCTGTATCTCCATTAATAAAAGGAACCAAGACTGGAAATTACATTTATAATGAGGTTAGTTTGTTTATGAATGCTAAACTTTAAATAATTAACGCGTTGAACCCTCATATCGTTCAAAAACTAGGGGTTCGGAGATTTAGGGTTCGGTACGGAATGGAAGTGGGTTTTATACCCTTAGCGATGAATAAAATAGCAATTTTGTCACAAATTGTTTAATTAAGGCAATCAAATACTAACCATATATATATGTACATTAAATACATGCATACCAGTTAAAGTTATAACGGTATGATTCGTTTATTGTCAGTTATACATAATTTTAATTTCCGTAAAGGGTTCGGGGTTCGGAAGTGGTTTTTATACCCCTTCATTTCAAAATGGCGACCAATTGTTCACAAAAAGGCAAAGGGTTTAAGCGTGTAAGTCTGTCGAGCAAGTTTAAAGGAGGACCAAGTGCTGCTGGGACGCTGTCCAAGAACTTTCGCGTAAATTTCACGCCTGGCAAAGCCGCATTTATATGCGACGAGTGTACCACAGACAATGCGGTCCGTTGAGGTAAAAAGGACGCAACTGCCGACTGGAACTTGGAAGAGGTGGAAGGAAAGTTTCGTAAGATTCGGAAGCCGGGCTCATATCTGGCGACGAAATTAGCTGTAACACCACAACATAGGCAAGCTGGCAAGAAGTTAAAGGTTGTGTCATCACCCCTCCACAGATCTCCTAGAAAGTCAACTGCATCAACTACCGAAATGGTAAACAAACACAGCCAGATGAAATATCAAAAATCGTAAAAAGGGCTGGTAAGGTCAGAGAAGGCTCGGATTATCCATTGAGCTGTCCTGTAACCTCAGTATTACAAAAAAGATATGTGTATTGTTGGGAGCATGTTTTTTGTCATTATCGGCATATGCAAAGACCACAAGGACTGACCCAGACTCGGAAGTATGTGTGATAGTGACCAAATTGGACCCACACCGTTACAATTTGGAATTTTAACACGATTTCTCATGAAATTGAAGGATGATATAAATATTTAATACCGTCTTCAGAACACTGCATTAATGTTTCAAATTTTTTATATATATATTTCAGATATCCTTGACCATAAACAAGACGGGCATAGGTAGGGCCATTCAACTTCTCAGACAGTCCAAGTATTTACGGGCATTTAGACTTCTGTTTGGCTCTAGTCCCACGGCTCGAAAAGCAGCAGTCACTGTGATTGCCATTGGGGATATTGTCAGGCGGGAAATGGTGGCATTTGGAAAATTGATGAGAAAGAAGGACAATACTTTGCCAGCCATATTGAACTTCACCTGGGAGAACATTATTGGAGATGCCAGGAGTACATGTCCCAGTATTCATAACTTTCACATGACATCATCAAAACAATTTGACCAATCAGTGATCAATAAAATAAAAGACCTCCACATTCTGGTAGGGGGTAAACTCGGTGTTTATCGTTGGTGCTCAACTGACTTTAGCCCTTTATAAAGTTAGTATGCAGTGATAATTATATTAAAAGCTTTGTTTTTTATGTGCATCTATGTGTCTTCTTTTGGTGTTGTATGATTTTAAAACACGAATATGGATACATTTAGTTTAAATCATGATCTAATATTTTCATTTTTCATATAGAGATTGAGGATAAAGTCCGAGTAAACCACTTTATTTTCACCTACCGAATATCTTGACCTACCGGAAGTTGACTGGATGTGAAAGTTATGAATGTTAGAGTTTTTGACGGCTTCTCTGACCAAAAAGCATGATCACAAGTCGGCATCCAAGAAGAGAGGGAAGAAAGTCGTGTCACTATTGCCAGTAATCGGATCAGTACTTAGTGTATTGTGCCAGCTGAGGAACAGGCATAGCGGCATATTACAATTAATGGTATCACTGATGATGTGGATTGGTGGCTGTAAGAGAAAAGTAAGTTACATCTACATAGGTCATTGTATTTTCGACTTTTAAGATCAATTTTTCTCATCCCAGAATCAGTGCCTCTGTCGGCATTGCTTAAGCTTTTTCGATAAACTGCTTGACAGAATCAGGAGGTTGTTGTGGCACAGTGGAATTGAAACCAGAGGACCTGGGTTGAGGTCTCACAGTCATGTGACGAATATGATAAAATGAGAGTAATTGATTTTTGGCATATTTAATTTTTTTAACCCACTCAACAATTTGGGCAAGATAATGTTGCTGTGGCATGCCAAACTTGTCATATGTGGTAGCCTTATACCAAATTTAGTTGAATTCCATTCAGTGTTTTAAGGAGATATTGTAACAGACAATACTTTTTAAAAATCAAGATTGCTGTGTATCCCTTTAAAACGCATTACCAGTCAAAGCTCTAACCTTAAACAGT
Organism: Cyrtodaria siliqua; assembly: GCA_037043455.1. Lineage (NCBI taxonomy): Eukaryota > Metazoa > Mollusca > Bivalvia > Adapedonta > Hiatellidae > Cyrtodaria > Cyrtodaria siliqua. The sequence goes on along the minus strand of JAWPHD010017034.1, from coordinate 8,548 downwards.
TATGTTTTTCATAACCTGTGACTGTTATTAAAAAAACAACTAAAACTGAGATTGTAACCAGAAGCAGTTACTAGCACAAAATCATTCAAGTTTAGATGCATTCTATCTTCTGTACAGGAATTTTCCCTGTATATATATAATTTTCTCCATGTAGGGTGATTATTCAACTTTACAACCATGCAATAAAATTCTATGAGCATCGATGAAAATCCAATGCGCAAAGCCTCTCAAGTTACCTACTGTTATGCAATAAAATTCATTAAAATCATTTTGTAGGCACCAACATGACAATTTGTGAACAACAGCTAATTGGATCTTGATGAAGATGTATTTATTCTTAATAATAAGTATTCAGACATAAATAAACACTGCACATTTGGCAACTATTTCAATTTATTAGCAAATGATCTTGGTAACTGATTTAGGTTACAAATGTTACTAGGGAAAGTATCTGCTACTCTAAACCAAAGGGAGATAATAATTTGGCATTTTAATAACTTCCAGCATTTATAAAACTTGTAACTGTTTGAGGTTAGAGCTCCGACTGATTACATTGATATTCAGGGTTCCCATGGTTCCTTGAAAGTACTTGAATTTGAAGAAAAAAAATCAGGGCCTGGAAAGTGCTTGACAATCTGATAAGGTACTTGAAAGTCCTTAAATTCTGGATTTTAGCTGTTCATCCCAAAAATAGCTATTGGTTGTGCATTCCTAGAATATTTGTTGCTGTTTTTGCGCGAATATTAGTCCTTGAATTTTGGAAAAAAGGTCCTTGAAAGTCCTTGAATTTGGCCTTCCGATAAGGGTGGTAACCCTGGATAATAATCGAACATAATTTACTAGCTGGCAATCAATATCCATACTTTAAAGATGGTTACTGCAATTCTATTTTATATTAGGTTTTTGGAAGCTTCAATCGCCTTGGTTGGTGCCAGACTATAGAGGCCACCCGAAAACGTATAGACAGCATTAGGATGGAATTTGACGCGCAGGTGTTACAGTGGAAGGAGAACATTAACAACAGAGAGCAAAATAATGGGAATGAAGGTAAAAAAATAATTTCATGGATGTTTATAAACAGTATTTGTTATGATTTTACTTCACATAAAGGGACACATGGTAATCATGAAGAATTTATCATTAATTTAAAAGTCCACCCCACACCGAATTGGATCATGCGATTCTGGATAAACACCTTGAGATATTTTTTTTATATTTTACATGTGTAACCAGCAGTAGTAACCAGGGGGTTATGCACGTAAAAAAACAAACAAATTCCATTCTGAGACAAGATGGTGGATAGATTAGATTACTGGATCTTGGGATTGGGGATTAATGCCTCAATATCGCCCCCTTAGAGGTAAAAGGTGCTATGTGCATTTTTCATTATTTCGAGAAAATCGCGTTTAAAGGTTTAAGGACTTGTGAAAATCAGGATTTTAATTCTAAAAAAGGAAACTAAGCACATATTTGGGATTATATTTCTACTATTTATTAATCATATTTTAATAAATAATAAACCAATAGTTCAATCAATATAATCAATTTTGTACATAGCACCTTTTTCCACGGACCAATTTTCAAAGAAAAATTGGAGTAAAAGGTGCTATTTGACACATAGCCCCTTTTGCTGCAAACAAAATATGTGAAAACATTTTATTCTTGAAGCAAAAAAGGTGCCATGTTAGTTGTTCTCGTTCCCGCGATGGGGAAACTGTGCCTATACCCCTCATTTGTATACTACTAATACTGGCCTGTTTCTATATATTTACTCATGAAATTCTGTCTAAATTCCTGTGAAAATAACTGTGAAATTCCTTAAATATTACTCAATATAATTGCTAATTGCATTAATTAACAGATAATGTATGGTGCTGAGGTCCATATGAAAGTTTATGGACTGGGCAGTCAGACCTGGAATGTTATATGGACCGAAGCGAAGCTGAGGTCCATATAATGTTCTAGGTCTGACTGCCCAGTCCATAAACTGCATATGGACCGAAGCACCATACATTATTTGTTATATTATACTGAATCTGACCAACAAATTTATTAAATCAATACGTTTTATGATTTATTTTGACGTCGTTTTTTTCACACGTCCGTTAATATAGCTATCGGACCGTATATGCAACTTTATGGACCGGATGACGTCACATTAAACAAAGAGTGGAATATGAAATGAGGTATAATATTGCAATTTATTAAGATATAATTGAAAAATTATACCAGCTATTCAAAAAAATATTTAAACTAATATATTTGTTTCAGCTATTATTTGTATATAAATTTCCACAAAAGCATTGCCTTTCTGAACATTGAAGTCGTGGTGCCATTGTAAATGATTGATTTAATTGGATTTTATAGTCGCACCAACAGCTAAGGTCATATGGCGACTTTCCAGCTTCCATTGATAAAGGAAGACCACAGGTGCCCCTCTGCTTCTCTGACCCTACCAGCCCTTTTTACGATGTTTGATGGGAGAGGAGCCTCCCCCGCGCGGGAGAGGAGCTACCCTCTTGGTTTTAAATCAATATATCGATGTAAGTATTCATTGGATTGACATTTCAAGCATCTAAATCGATTATCAATATATTTATTTACCTAGCTGAACCGAAATATTTGTTTTGTTAACCTTTATTACGTGTTAACGGTCAATCCTTTTCAGACTAAGCAGGGAGTACGTTATAGGGAGGAGAAACGGGCTCGTTTTGCCGATTTATGTTGTCGCGCATGTGTTTCACTACTCCGTGAAAATGACTACTTCCGGTTGTTTCGCGAGTGTGTGAAAAACAGCAAATTCTTATAAATTATTACACTTACAAATTCAATAAAGGTGCTAAATGTAAACATAAGTATTATTTATTCACATTGTGTCCTCTGATACAGAGCGTGTATTTGTTTGCATGTTTAAAAGCACATTTTCCGTGTAACAAAGATGGCGCCACTCTGCGCCAAATAAAAAATGGTGACAGTGTATAGCTATTGTAAACGAGATACGAGACTACGGGTTATTTAGGCATTAATAATAACAAAAAGTGAATATTAAACATATTTATCTTTGTGAAGAAGGTAATTTCATGGTGGTGATTATAAGACAAAGTCTAAAAAGAGGTGATGAAAATGTGCCTTTTGAGATATCAGCTAAATTTTTAATTTTATAGAATTAAAAATGCTGTGGAGCTATTGCAAACGAGATACGAAGTATGGGTTATATTAGGCATTAATAATAACAAAAAGTGAATAGTAGACATATTTATCTTTGTCAAGAATGTAATTTCGTGATGTTGATTATAACAGAAAGCCGTAAAAAGGGGCTGTAAAAACTGCCTAATTTGAGATGTTGGCTGAAATTTTAACTTTTCGCGCTTACGATCGATTTACCTGTATCGATAAAATAGTAAATGGCGGCGTTCTAGCGCGACAACATAAATCGATAAACTAGAGCGTTTATGAACCCGTTTCCTCTCCCTATAACGTACTCCCTGGACTAAGTTATAAATATTAGATTTCCTTCATGTTGTGGTGAATCTACATATGGAGGGCTGTTAGCCTCACAACATCGCCGATTCAGTTCTAGATCCACTGACTCCACGGGTGTTCCTGGACATCGACTACACGGACGTACTGACAAGACACTTCAACGACCGACTCTAAACATGTAAGACATATTATTATTATCTCTGTATTTATTATATATTATATTCTATGTGTTGACCACTCGGTTCACCACAATGTATTGTATTTAGGTCAAATGTCACCTGTTGTCACGTGATCGAAAATCGGTGCGATGATAAGCAGCTCCCTCTGAAAATAAGACCATTTCAAAAGAAGGGGTATAAAAACCACTTCCGAACCCCCGCACCTCCGAACCCTTTACGGAAATTAAAAATATGTATAACTGACAATAAACGAATCATACCGTTATAATTTTAACTGGTATGCATGTATTTAATGTACATATATATATGGTTAGTATATGGATGCCTTAATTAAAGTATTTGTGACAAAATTGCTATTTTATTCATCGCTAAGGGTATAAAACCCACTTCCATTCCGTACCGAACCCTAAATCTCCGAACCCCTAGTTTTTGAACGATACGAGGTTCAACGCGTTAATTATGTAAAGTTTAGCATTCATAAACTAACTAACCTCATTATAAATGTAATTTCCAGTCTTGGTTTCTTTTATTAATGTAGATACAGCCATTTGTTTACCTTTTTTTTTACGATACCGAACCCTAATCTAAAAATAATTACGGTGTCGTTCAAACAACACGTGCTATGAAAATCACATACCATAACCCATTTTTTTTGTTATTGTTAATTTTGTTTGTTTAACATGTTTTACGTAATTTCAGCACAAGACAGACCACCCCATTTTCCTGGGTAGAATCAGTACTGTATACCCGTCATCCGTTAGCACATTTAAAAATAGCAGATATAAGTAACAAATGGTAAAACGCAATAACAAATGTAAATGCAATAACAAGTGTAAACAATAATAACAACTGCAAATGTAACTTCAATAAAGACTGTCGTATTATCACCTGCACCTTTTGCATATCCAAATTAAACTATCTGATGCCCGAACAATTGCAGCACACTTTAAATGAAACCATTCATCACACTGTTCACACTGAAGCATGTTATCTAACGCATTTGGAAATGAGCATGATGAACAATACATATCTATTTAGATATCTGCTAATTTGTTTTGTTTCTTTTTTAACTTAAGCTTATATGTAATCAGTCTGGGAAATGGTTTCAATTGTAAACTTTCTATACACTGACCAAGATGCTGTCTCATTTTCTTACCCGAGTGTTTTTTTGTTTGTTTATCAGCTTTATCCTGTAACTGATTTTAGTTCACCAATTAGTGTAGTCAAGTAATATATACCTGTTTGTTTGTGTCACGGCTTTATGATATGATTAGATGTGATTTAACTCACCAATCAATGATTCCCAATCAATGACTGATTAATTAGTTTGTGATTTCGGCTTTATCCTGTGACTGATTTTAGTTCACCAATTAGTGTAGTCAAGTAATATATACCTGTTTGTTTGTGTCACGGCTTTATGATATGATTAGATGTGATTTAACTCACCAATCAATGATTCCCAATCAATGACTGATTAACTAGTTTGTGTTTTCCGAATTGATAAGCATAGATAAAACAATTGAAACATGCGATTTTCATATCACGTGTTATTCGAACGACACCGTAATTATTTTTAGATTAGGGTTCGGTATCGGTAAAAAGGGTAAACAAATGGCTGTATCTCCATTAATAAAAGGAACCAAGACTGGAAATTACATTTATAATGAGGTTAGTTTGTTTATGAATGCTAAACTTTAAATAATTAACGCGTTGAACCCTCATATCGTTCAAAAACTAGGGGTTCGGAGATTTAGGGTTCGGTACGGAATGGAAGTGGGTTTTATACCCTTAGCGATGAATAAAATAGCAATTTTGTCACAAATTGTTTAATTAAGGCAATCAAATACTAACCATATATATATGTACATTAAATACATGCATACCAGTTAAAGTTATAACGGTATGATTCGTTTATTGTCAGTTATACATAATTTTAATTTCCGTAAAGGGTTCGGGGTTCGGAAGTGGTTTTTATACCCCTTCATTTCAAAATGGCGACCAATTGTTCACAAAAAGGCAAAGGGTTTAAGCGTGTAAGTCTGTCGAGCAAGTTTAAAGGAGGACCAAGTGCTGCTGGGACGCTGTCCAAGAACTTTCGCGTAAATTTCACGCCTGGCAAAGCCGCATTTATATGCGACGAGTGTACCACAGACAATGCGGTCCGTTGAGGTAAAAAGGACGCAACTGCCGACTGGAACTTGGAAGAGGTGGAAGGAAAGTTTCGTAAGATTCGGAAGCCGGGCTCATATCTGGCGACGAAATTAGCTGTAACACCACAACATAGGCAAGCTGGCAAGAAGTTAAAGGTTGTGTCATCACCCCTCCACAGATCTCCTAGAAAGTCAACTGCATCAACTACCGAAATGGTAAACAAACACAGCCAGATGAAATATCAAAAATCGTAAAAAGGGCTGGTAAGGTCAGAGAAGGCTCGGATTATCCATTGAGCTGTCCTGTAACCTCAGTATTACAAAAAAGATATGTGTATTGTTGGGAGCATGTTTTTTGTCATTATCGGCATATGCAAAGACCACAAGGACTGACCCAGACTCGGAAGTATGTGTGATAGTGACCAAATTGGACCCACACCGTTACAATTTGGAATTTTAACACGATTTCTCATGAAATTGAAGGATGATATAAATATTTAATACCGTCTTCAGAACACTGCATTAATGTTTCAAATTTTTTATATATATATTTCAGATATCCTTGACCATAAACAAGACGGGCATAGGTAGGGCCATTCAACTTCTCAGACAGTCCAAGTATTTACGGGCATTTAGACTTCTGTTTGGCTCTAGTCCCACGGCTCGAAAAGCAGCAGTCACTGTGATTGCCATTGGGGATATTGTCAGGCGGGAAATGGTGGCATTTGGAAAATTGATGAGAAAGAAGGACAATACTTTGCCAGCCATATTGAACTTCACCTGGGAGAACATTATTGGAGATGCCAGGAGTACATGTCCCAGTATTCATAACTTTCACATGACATCATCAAAACAATTTGACCAATCAGTGATCAATAAAATAAAAGACCTCCACATTCTGGTAGGGGGTAAACTCGGTGTTTATCGTTGGTGCTCAACTGACTTTAGCCCTTTATAAAGTTAGTATGCAGTGATAATTATATTAAAAGCTTTGTTTTTTATGTGCATCTATGTGTCTTCTTTTGGTGTTGTATGATTTTAAAACACGAATATGGATACATTTAGTTTAAATCATGATCTAATATTTTCATTTTTCATATAGAGATTGAGGATAAAGTCCGAGTAAACCACTTTATTTTCACCTACCGAATATCTTGACCTACCGGAAGTTGACTGGATGTGAAAGTTATGAATGTTAGAGTTTTTGACGGCTTCTCTGACCAAAAAGCATGATCACAAGTCGGCATCCAAGAAGAGAGGGAAGAAAGTCGTGTCACTATTGCCAGTAATCGGATCAGTACTTAGTGTATTGTGCCAGCTGAGGAACAGGCATAGCGGCATATTACAATTAATGGTATCACTGATGATGTGGATTGGTGGCTGTAAGAGAAAAGTAAGTTACATCTACATAGGTCATTGTATTTTCGACTTTTAAGATCAATTTTTCTCATCCCAGAATCAGTGCCTCTGTCGGCATTGCTTAAGCTTTTTCGATAAACTGCTTGACAGAATCAGGAGGTTGTTGTGGCACAGTGGAATTGAAACCAGAGGACCTGGGTTGAGGTCTCACAGTCATGTGACGAATATGATAAAATGAGAGTAATTGATTTTTGGCATATTTAATTTTTTTAACCCACTCAACAATTTGGGCAAGATAATGTTGCTGTGGCATGCCAAACTTGTCATATGTGGTAGCCTTATACCAAATTTAGTTGAATTCCATTCAGTGTTTTAAGGAGATATTGTAACAGACAATACTTTTTAAAAATCAAGATTGCTGTGTATCCCTTTAAAACGCATTACCAGTCAAAGCTCTAACCTTAAACAGTTATGTTTTTCATAACCTGTGACTGTTATTAAAAAAACAACTAAAACTGAGATTGTAACCAGAAGCAGTTACTAGCACAAAATCATTCAAGTTTAGATGCATTCTATCTTCTGTACAGGAATTTTCCCTGTATATATATAATTTTCTCCATGTAGGGTGATTATTCAACTTTACAACCATGCAATAAAATTCTATGAGCATCGATGAAAATCCAATGCGCAAAGCCTCTCAAGTTACCTACTGTTATGCAATAAAATTCATTAAAATCATTTTGTAGGCACCAACATGACAATTTGTGAACAACAGCTAATTGGATCTTGATGAAGATGTATTTATTCTTAATAATAAGTATTCAGACATAAATAAACACTGCACATTTGGCAACTATTTCAATTTATTAGCAAATGATCTTGGTAACTGATTTAGGTTACAAATGTTACTAGGGAAAGTATCTGCTACTCTAAACCAAAGGGAGATAATAATTTGGCATTTTAATAACTTCCAGCATTTATAAAACTTGTAACTGTTTGAGGTTAGAGCTCCGACTGATTACATTGATATTCAGGGTTCCCATGGTTCCTTGAAAGTACTTGAATTTGAAGAAAAAAAATCAGGGCCTGGAAAGTGCTTGACAATCTGATAAGGTACTTGAAAGTCCTTAAATTCTGGATTTTAGCTGTTCATCCCAAAAATAGCTATTGGTTGTGCATTCCTAGAATATTTGTTGCTGTTTTTGCGCGAATATTAGTCCTTGAATTTTGGAAAAAAGGTCCTTGAAAGTCCTTGAATTTGGCCTTCCGATAAGGGTGGTAACCCTGGATAATAATCGAACATAATTTACTAGCTGGCAATCAATATCCATACTTTAAAGATGGTTACTGCAATTCTATTTTATATTAGGTTTTTGG
>JAWPHD010017033.1:0-46781 GCA_037043455.1 Cyrtodaria siliqua | reverse complement strand
TCCTTTTGCTGGTAAGTTGATATGGGGGACTTCCGTGGCTGAGTGGTTAGTCTCTTACTTGATATCACTGCCACTCACCTCTGTTTTATGATGGTGTCCCGGTTAGCTCAGTTGATAGAGCTTTCGCCCTGTAAGGGAGGAGTCCGGTTTTACGTGTCCCATACCAGCCACAAAGACAACTGGCATCTTGTTGTTTTTTTTTGTTGTTTTTTTGTGGATATTATGATATACCTTATATTTCATTGTTTGTGTTTCACTTGTGAAATATCGACAGACATAATGCCGCTGTTGACCTTTTGTCGTCTCTGTTTTAGCGCATTATGTTTTGCTGCTTAAGTATCAAGGTTAGAGTACATAATAAGTTATTAATAGAATCATTTTTGGTTTGTCGTGAATATAAGGATTTTCTTATTAGAAAAACTTATTTTCACCAGAGCCTTAGCACGAGTGTATTATGCGTGTTTTCTCACTGATACACCTGTGGGGTTTTGGGATTACCCTAGGGTTGATTAAGGTCTCCTTCTGTACCGCTTAAATCTCCACGGGGTACCTCCAGAGCCGGAGCTGCAAAGCGAAGGCGACGGTACTAATGAGCGGGCAGCCAAGCACGGGCTGCTCTCCGCCCCCGGTTTACACCTGTTAGGCAGTTTCAGTAAGTTCGGAGTAATCGGCTTCAAAGCCGCTATCCTCAACCCTAAGTGGGTTTGTTCGCGGTTCCTCTGACTAAGCCTTGTCTGATGGAGTTCTTCGTCATTCATCTCTTACCTCTGGGGTTGCGTTCCTTGTGTAGCTTATTAGATGCGGTTGCAGGACATAACACTCCTTTTCTTGCAGCTAAGATCATTGTCCAGTTTCTAGATTCCTTACCCCTCCCACTTCTCCATACAGTCATACAGTTAATGGGCTGTAGTGCCAGGGTTCGTTCTCCATTAGCCCTAGGGGTACTGATGATAGTTGGCGTATTTGTTTTTCATACCCCCTCCTGTTTAATATTGCTAGAACCAGGATACATTCTCCTTGTTTTCTATCAGTTTAGAGAGTAGGTCTATCAGTATGAGTAAGTTCCTAACATTATGGTAGGCTATACTATTGTTAGACCCGGCTTCTAATCCGTACATTAATTATGCCATAAGAGCCGGACTTCTCTTTTTGAAGTCTTTCCTTCAGGCAGTTTGAGATACATCTGGCATCTATTTATTTATTGGTTCTATATGCCACATTCGTATGGAAACACAGTTTCTTTTCGGCTAGATCTTTTACTAGAACACAGATTTGCGGGTGAATGCGTGTGCACAACCACATTCAAGGTGACATTCTGCCTTGGTCAGAACAAGGGGGGGGGGGGGGGGGGGGGGGGGTGCGTGCCCATACACAGCCACATTCAAGGGGACATTCTGCCGTGGTCTAGGGGTTTCGTAGAGCTGCCCTAAATGCATGTCTAAGGATCTCTCAGTTTGGCTTAGAGGGCCACATGGTAGGTTTGTTCACTAACTAGGTGTGTTGCCCTGAATAAATAAATTCTTTTATTATTTACGCCTGGTTTATTTACGCCTGGCTCTATTTACGCCTGGTTTTATTTATGCCTGGTTTTTGGCCAGACGGACTCAATTACATATTACGCCTCATTTTACGCCTGGTTTCTACATTCTTATCAAAACCACCTGTACGCCTGGTCACCATCAAAATTACGCCTGGTTTAGTTATCAATATTACGCCTGCTTTACGGGCGTCGCAGTTCGTACGGGCAGCACTTCTGTCCATCTTGATTTCTTCCCTAAGCGGGGTTTATATCAGGTTTTACAGTCTACCTCTGCCACTGATTCATTCGGAATCAGTATGCAACCTCCCGTTTGTCGATTCAAACTACATCTTCAGACTTCAGTTTCTGTAATAGTTGCTCACACAATTGTACCTCTAGGAGGTCCTTCACTGGGCTACTCTGAGGTCACAGAGGTTTAGCTGGTTAGAATAAGTGTAACGCATTGTTTGTTTACACTCCCACCGCAGTCGGAGTTGGGTTTTTTCTTGTTTCCAACTTTGAGCTTATATCACTCCCCTTCTTAGTTTAGAATACTTAGAAGTTAAAGTGGCTCTTTTTGGCCTGTTTGACTTCTGTTCTCCGGCCCTCCTTTGAACTTTTCGGTTAATCTTAGATAGACTACCCTTTAGACTATCTTCTTTTAGCCTTGTGGCTCAGATTTAGTGAGCCCATTCTAGGAACTGAAGTGTCATCAGGCTCATGCTACTAAAGGGATCTCGTTTAACCCCTTCTGGGGATATTCCAGTAACAATCTGTTTGGTTTTGTCTGGGTGTATACCTAATGCAACTCCAATAAGGCTACTAAAGTCAGAGCCTTTATATTCTTAAAATTCACAAATTATTTGTTAGATTCTATCTTAAATAATTTTTCACTGGGTCCAGTTCTTACTACCCAGTCAGTCATGGGGTTGTGCTGCTCTGCCAGTTAGCTGACTTGGCCTTGCCCAAGTCTGTAACTTTGGGCATACAAATCGGTTGCAGTTTTATTTATTATTTTGCTTATCTTGGTTTGTAAGCACTTCATACCACTATGTTCCAAAGGTGTTTGGTTTATACATATTGTATTGTTCATAGTATTCTATGCTTCACACAGTTATCTGGTGTTCATAGTTACATTTACAGCTCAGTTATGAAGCTGTTATTTTAAGTATTGAATCAGGGGGTCGATACTTATTTAAATGATCTATGTAATACAAAACATTTTCTGTTCCATGGATTAGCTTGAAATTGCCGATTATAATTTTAGATGGTGGTGGACTTATTGTCCTTGAACGAATTGAAGGACTTATGAGGTTGCCATATTCACCTTGTAACGTTCATCTGCCCATCTAAGAAGTTTTAGAGGCTCCTCCTACTGGCTGTATCGCCAGTCAGGATCCCAGATTACGCTATGGTGAGTGTAAGTTGCTTGGGTTCATGCTCTCGTCTGCTTTAACTTCTTGTAATTAGAGCAGGTTTGTTACTTGTTGTTCAGAGTTGTTCAAATCCCCTTTATATATTCGGGCACTCATAACAGGTTACATTGTACCACCCCAGCTCATTGTGTTAAAGTCGCAATTGTAATGTTGTCGTAAGCTATCTATAGACCAATATGAAAAATTTTGTTAATTTTAATATTTGTCTATTATACTTACGACAACATTAACTACCCACCCCTCCTTAATTTAGGACTTATTTGCGGAAAGAGGAAGTAACTCTGTGTGACTCTTGCTTGTACGGGTGTATTTGGCGGCGCCCTTGGTGCCGGGAGTCCCGGGAAGGGTATTTGGGGAAGTTTTTCCGTTCGTGGATTAAGGCAAGTTGAGTATCTTGCAATTGTAATGTTGTCGTAAGTATAATAGACAAATATTAAAATTAACAAAATTTTTCATACCTGTAGCACAAACCTGTCCCAGGTGATTGTTCTTGCAATATTTATATGGTAATCAAGAAATTATCACATGCTGCAAAAAAACACCTATAACGGTGAATGTATTTTTTTTCTGAACAGGTGTAACCAGGCAGCATTGGCAATTTTTGGCGTTTTTAAAGCTCACAGGAATGAGACCGTACTTGCGTGTGACCATGACCATATCTATGCTTTTAGATTTCGTGTCTATTTCTGGTGCCAGTGCTTTTTCTATATACTAGTATACTGATTATGATGTACATGTACTAGTACATTTTATGTTTATTTAAACTTTCTGTCGTGTGTGTTTTATATAATTATGTTCTGATTAATAGATAAAACTAGATAACGATGATGATATTTTGGATTTAGGCCATAATAAATCAATTGCTAATTTCTCATCCAAATTTATTTCAAAATAGGGGCGGGGGGTGAAATTTTACTTTTTATATTTTTTATTATATACGACAAATGGAAAATGGTACAAGGTAAAAATAGTAAAACATACTACTAAGTACTTTCAAGATTGAAAACACATTTTTAATAGTGTTTCTTTCATACATTCAGCAATTTTTTTTTATCATTTTTTTTTTTAAATTATTATTTTTTTATTATTTTTATTTGAAGAAATAAAAATTACCGGGGCGGCGTAAAAAAAATGGGGGCAGGCGGGGATGAGAATCTAGCTATTAATTTATTATGGCCTTACCAATAAATATTTAGGCCTCATCCAACATGGCGACCATCAACATTGCGTAACGCATTTCTATGCAAGAAAAAAGTTAAAATATTTCACTACTAAATAATTAATATTTTAGCTAGATGTAATTTTAGCAAATATTTGCCTCTCGCCAAGTTCGCTAACTTTCAGCATTTACAGTAGTATTGGTTTGATTGGTTATTATGTTAATTCCTTTTAACCCTGTATCCATTCTATATGTAATTGTTTTGATTGTTCTTAGATACTCAGATCAGAAATAGTATACAACTATTTAATTCCTTAGAATTTAGTTAGAGGGAGTGACTACTGACCCGAGAAGGGCACCACTATTGCATGAGGCGGGCACCAAGTGCAATAGTATCCTTCAAGGGTCAGTAGTCACTCCCGAGGATATATAGTTATAATCCATTGACTCCTGCAGGCATTAAATATTTGTTTTATTATATATCATAAAATATAACAGTTTTGATACAGTAATAATAAAATTAAAATTTGGAGTGTGAGCCGTGTAAACAATGTATCTGCTTCCTTTGTTCATTTAAACAAGCACATCACCGACACAGATCGACTATTGCACGGACATGTGTCGCTTTGCCTTTTTTAAAAAAAGCATCTCAATGACAAAGATGTACTAGTGCATGCTGACTTTACTATTCTACGGTCACATGATGAACTATTGAACGGTTGGCATATTTCCAATGAGAATGGTCAAAAACTATCTAATCACACGTGACTGCTTCTAGAAAAATGAAAAATGCTTATATTTTATATAATAATATTATTTATGCTTTTCTGTATACATGTATGACACTGTAAATGAGTAAAAAAATTTTAGGGTATTTGAACTTTTGACACGTATCACAGAGAGCCACAGGGACGGCCCCCCGTCCCACCGCTTGTGTGTTTTCAGAGGAGTATACTTGTATATTTGCCATGTTTAAAAAATAAATGGAGTTTTTCGAGTTTTCTGAGTGTGCCAACTGTTTTAAAACTGCTGTTACTGCTGTAAATATTTAGTAAATGTTATTATTATTTCATAGTCTCCTTGTGTTGTTACTTTTTTCTGCCTTAATTACTTTCATGGGGCGGGGGGCTTGGTTTTAGTCAAACGTCAATGTCACAGGGATATTTCATATCAAACCGATATCTGATCAATAGAGAACGCTTGGACCTAGGGTCGTCAATTATGTCTGATGGGTGAGTGGGGGAGCCGTACGTTTTTGTCCCATGGACAAGAAGAATTTCATCATAGTAAGGATAGAGGAGGGCACAATACAAGTTTTTAAGCCCCTATTTTGACTAAGTCAAGGGCCATTTATAACTCTGTGGTTCTTGGTCCAAAATAAAAACCCAGGTGCACATCTTCACTTGCTGATCAACATTTCTGTAAAGTTTCGTGACCGTGGGTTAAATAGTAATAAAGGAGGGCTCGACACAAGTTTTTCAGCCCCTAGGTCAACGGCCATAACTCTGTGTTTCCTGGTCCAAAATAAAAATGAAAACCCAGATGCGCATCTTCACTTGCTGGTCAACATTCCTGTAAAGTTTGGCAACAGTGGGTAAAATAGTTATGGAGGATCACGCGACACAAGATTTTCAGCCAATATTTTGACTAAGTCAAGGGCCACAACTCTGTGATTCTTGGTCCAAAATAAAAAGAAAACCCAGGTGCGCATCTTCACTTGATGATCATCATACCTGTAAAGTTTCGCGACCGTGGGTTAAATAATTATGGAGGATCCCGCAACACAAGTTTTTGGGACATACGGACGAACGGACAAACAGAGGCTATTTTAATATTTTTTTTTTTTTTCAAAACTTGGGTATAATTAAACATGAGGTATTGAACCTATATATTTGATATAGTTTGCAAAGTTTAATTCTTTCTACTGATTGAATCACACAATTCCTTAAGCTACATATTTTCGTCAACAGTTTTATTTTACACTTTAATGACCATATATAGCGGAGGAAATAACCAGAATATAGACGAGATCATGATACAAGTATGATATGATATTTCGCATAGTGCTTACAAATATTATATTCAAATGAAAAATAACCTGCGCCGATGCAATTTCGACCATTTTCTGTCGGCTGCTAAAAATTGAAAAGGGCGGACAAAATATTTTAAATATAAGATACAGCTGTATTTCAAGATAATATTAAATCTCATTAACTATGTTTTGGCTTCGGCTGTAAAAAGAAAAATCATGGGTATTCATATATAAATTGCAGATATATTTGTATTAAAACATATATAATGAATCTATATGTGCTTATTACCATAACTCACTTACTATATTTACTATTGTCAATTAAATCATTAACCACCATAACAAAACCATAACATAAGAAAATAATACCTACATGTATAGTGACATATTTTGAACTTTTATGCCATCTTAAACTTAATTTTGATCTAAACTATCTACCTTAGACCATTTGTTTCTACCGACCGTTCCAGAGGGCTGGCGTGGCGCAGTCGGTAGCGCGGCAGATTTGTAACTGTAGGCCCAGTTCAATCCTCCATGGTGCCACTGAGTTCCGTCGGTCTGTTCTTGAGAAAGACACTTTCCCATAGCCTCGTCCGTCGGACGGGGACGTAAACCGGGCTTTCCCGATTATCGGTCTATCCTCCGAGCACGTTACAGAACCTTAGGAATCTATTTGATAATAAGAGTAGGGCACGGTTCCCGGATTCCTAAGTATCCTTCCCCTCTCTCTGTCTGGGGCGGCTCTAAATGTTTGTGTTTGCTCTTATAATTATGCCACCATTTCATGGCCAGCGTCGTATGGTCTCAGTTCCTAACAAAATGCTTTGCCCTAAACGAGAAAACAATGGGCGATATAAACAAAATTGTTACGAAGCCTGCATATGACACATACAGGCAGCAGTCAAAAGATTAAATAACTAGAAATGTGTCCATGGGACACGGATGCCCCCACTGAAAACAGTGTAAAACATAACATTTGACGAAAAAGGGGCTATAACTCCGGTAATACTGGGTCGATTTAGATGCCGAAACAATATGCACATCTTGACGTCATAGGTAAGCATCATGTAAAGTTTTGAAGCAATCTGTTGAAAAGTATGGGAGGATATAGACACACAAACTTTTCAGGATGGAAGGAAGGACGGACGGATGGACATGGCTAACGCTATATGCCTCCTCACCATTCCGGGCCTGTCTCATTTTGCAGACGAGGAGCCCGTCTGGCCTGTAAAAAAAAAAATTAATCTCAAGAATACCCCGATGTGTATTGTGAACTGTGAAAACACTTGCAATAAATTAATTGAAATGTGTTATACACACATTGAAACAATAAGAAGTTTGAATATGTTGCCTGAATTCATGTCCGCAGTTTGTCACAACTTTGAGGTCGACAATTGTAGACATAAAACTCATTATTTTGCTATTAGGGTTGTGTTTTCTTCCTCTTTGATAATACCATTTTTGGCATTAAAAACCACATTAATGCATGAAAAAAATCGTAATTGATGGTATTTCGATTGAAATGTTTGTGAAATTTTCGCGGCCGTAAAAGTGAGGTGTCATAGTCATGATAGTAGTTCGGATGGTACAGGGGATGTACAGGGATGGTACAGGGATGGTACAAGGGATGGTACATAATTTTGGATTTTTTTTTTTTTTCTACATAATCGAATAAGATATCGTTTGGCAAAAAGTGTTAGTACTCTCCTTTGCATCGGTTTATAAATTACTATTTAAACTAATATTCTATTTTAACGTATTTTATTTTTAAGTGGTAAATAAGTCTGCTGACTATGGAGCATAAAGTGTTAGCAAAAGAGAAAAATTAATATAGTCAGAGGAGGTTCTGAGTTTTGATTAATACATATGTAACAAATGTGTGCTATAAAAGGTGAATAGACACATTTCCAATAATAAAAAAGTATTGGACCTTTCCATTTTAAAATTAGGGGCCCGTCGGACATTTCAAATCAGGGCCTGTCCTGAAGGTTGCTGATGAATTGCTGGTGGAATTGTTGGTGGAGTTGTTGGTGGTGTTGTAGTGGAAACTGTTGTTGGAGTTGTTGGTTGAATTGTTGGTTTAGTTGTTGGTGGAGTTGTTGGTGGACATTGGTGGTGTTGTTGTTGGTGGAATTGCTGGTGGAGTTGTTGGTGAAATTGTTGGCTGGAGTTGTTGGTGGTGGTTTTGGTCGGGAGTTGTCGATGGAATTGCGTAATACAAGAGTTGCTTTATATCCTGGATTTGTTTACTATCCGTGTACTTGCTTGATTTATCATACATAACCCTGTGAATTCTTCCTCCAAAGCATTATCTGATTCATCATTAATTTTAGGCATGTTGCTGAGATTTACAATGATTTATGTTGCAAGTTCCAAGTTTGCCATGCAGACTTTTCCATTTTCCGTAGAAGTGTAATATGTATTGATTACAAATACGTAGAGGATAGGTCTGAAATGCACTTTTTGTATACCTGAATATTTCTTTCTATACGAGTACACAAAGTCGGGAATTAGTACTTCAGGAACGTATTCCATAACCGAAACTGTGGACCAGCTTTTAATGATCCTGCTTTTAATGATATAAAACGATTTTCATCCCATTAATTTAAAATACATTAAAAAATCTCCTTATTAAGCTTGTAACAGGCACTTTCGGTTATCTGGTGCTCTTAAACTTGTCTTTGCAACATTTGAAGCAAGATATAAACGAATCGTCCGTAGGAGATTCAGAGGAGAGTTATAATCCATCCATTATATTTTCGGTACATTCCGTAATACCTTCCAAACTGCCATTTCGATGTGCAACCTTCCATTTATATACTAACATTATTTTTTTTTTCCATCATAACATTCCAGACACTGCCGCTGAATATTTTTGGCATTATGCCAACGACGGCAGACCTGCTGTTAGTCAAACTATTCTGGTGTGTGATTTAGTTGGTCTTGCTGTAGTCCAAACCTTGAATCTATTAGTTGGCTTTAAAACTGCTACAGGCATTTAAGTTTTTGAGTCATTACTTCAATTTTGTCTTTTTTTCTGGCATTTAACAGCAAAACTGTATATTTTATTGGACATTATGCATGCAAATGTGCTCCAAAAGCAGCCTTAAGCCAAATAAAAATGAATACTCTGTTTCCGCTAACCCGACCGACCCCTATTTTTTTCCGCCTACCCTAATGTTTTTTCACCGTTTTGATCGTTTTTGCTCTTTTTTATTCCTTTCCGCATAATATGAATCTTTCCGGTAATTAGTCGTCCCGATACTTGAAACGCATGTCAATATTTTTTAAAGCGTCTACCAGGTGTCCTTACGGTGACACAATGTTTTTTGGAAAAATTCGTTGTCAGCTCTGTTGAGTTTGTCCCTAATTTTAACGGCATGGCAACAAGTTTACTGCTGGTTACGTTTGACAAATGCAGACATTTTCCTGGATTGAAAAAACTGTACTCAGTTAAGAATTCAAGCAGAATAATTGACATTTTTTCGGAATATGACGGTGTGCAACTGTCTTTGACATTACAATTCTGAGTTAATATTGTATTCGATCATTTTAATTTTGCTGGAAATCAGTGTATATAGATCTTTTACTGATATTGTGAAAAGTGAAAATCTACAGTTGCTTGGAAAACAATGAAGAAAATTAATGTATTTGAGACTGATCTGAAATATTTGAGTCCATCTCAAATTCATTTTCTTAAATCTTGGTAAAATAAATTATATTTATAGAGTAACAATTTGAGTACTTGAGTTAAAATATAACAACAAACTCTACTATAAATTTTCTATATATTAATGTAAAAGAATATCTATTATTTCGGTTACTATTTGATATAAAAGGCATTTTGAGTCCAGTTAAAATCTCAACTTGAGTTTATTCGTGATACTAGGGCCTGATCTAGCTCATTTAATATTGAACTTGTTCTAGAGGTTTATATAGATTTTTTTTAAATATTTGATGTTTATTTTAGTGTGAAATAAAAGACAACAAATCTTTTTTAAACTTGTTTATATTCATTTATTCAATAAAGTATGTTTTAATACAACATATATTGAAATACAATGATATTACGTAGAAAAAGTAACATATAAAGTCCTACTATTTTATATCGCGTAGAAAAAAAAAAAAAAAAAAAAGTTGTGTACCTACCAGGGCTTCTAAAATCGCCGGTTCGTCGGTCCGCAGACCGAATTCTGTTTCTCCGGACCGATTTTGTTTTCAAAATCTCTGTTAAAATCGGTCCCAGATATTTTATCTATCGTCGTTAAAAAATCTACAATTACCTTACACACTCCTTGAAATATGCCTTGCGGCAATATTCTTTGATCCATAACACGATTGTTTGTCACTCGCTGTGCGAAAGTAGGTCAATTTGGTCAATTTGGACTAAACCATTACCGATAGTAGGGAGTTTTCCGGAAGAGTCTATAGCCATGTAGCACGCCTTTGATGTGTGATCAGTGAAAGTATATCACGCGTTCTGTCGGTTCACTGAAGCGAGTGTTAACGTCTGTGATTTCTTTGATATACCGTTAGACGTAAGGTGTTAGCCTGTTTGCTTGTGTCGGTATGTTTTTTTAAGTGGACAAAGCTGGGACTGAAATTAGTTTGCGTCATTAAAATACCGAGATGTGTTAATTGTTTATTTGATTTTTTTTTTACAATAACTTTAAGTATAATATTAAGGAAAGTGATCAAACCTGACACCGTTTTTTTTTTAAGTCGGACCGAAATTGTTTGCGTTAGTCGTAACATTTGGTATTAATTAAGCTAATTGATGAAAAACGATATTACTCAAATTTATCCGCTAGTCCGCGCGTGTTAGTCCGCGTTTTATACCTACCCAGTTTATTAGACATTTCCGGTTCAATTCCTCAAATGATCAACAATTTTAATATTGAGTGAAAATTATTCATTCAGTAAAGCGAAGACATGATGTCAGTCATTAAAATGTACAAATTGTGATAAAGTAAGTTAGAAATAATACAAATATAATACAAACATACATTTTAAATAGTTCTCTATATCAATGACTGAACGGAAAAAATTTATGTTGCAGCTGACATGGTGGGTGGGGTACGGCGATTTTAGTGATTTTTTCAAAATAAGCGCGATTCTTACGGCAGTTAAAAACCTGGACCGATTTGCATTTTAAAATTTTAGAAGCCCTGGTACCTACCTACCCTATTTTTTTTCAAGACGTTAGCGGAAACGAAGTATTCATTTTGTTTGGCCTTTTGGTCTATTTTGTGCCTCAAAATTGTTGGAATTTAACAGATATACAGAATATCTGTTTCTCCATGAAAAATGAAGAAATTTCATGCATGAGTAATTTTGATATCTTCACCACACATTATGTGTATATTTTAGTTTGGTATATAGAAGGCAATGTTTGAAAACTTTACTTCATTGAAACATACCAACGGTTCATTTATTTTGGCATTTCTTCTAGTTTTGTATAACCCATCTTAAAATCCTTGATTTCTATTAGCCGAATGGTTCTTTGCATGCAGGAATTGAACTGAAAAGATAATAGGTCCTTGCAAAAGCATCTGATTTTCCATTCGGTCAACCTTATTGGTCAGTTAGATGTATTCGATAAAACTTTGACAAATGTCGCGAGAGTATGAGCACAGAGGTTAAGTAGAGATGTGGTTTTGATGTTTATTTAAAAATACGCATAGTGTGAATGAATGACGAGAAATGTTGAAAAATTGAATCGTTGTTTTATTCCAGATATGGGCAAGTTTGCTAGCCAAATGTGTTTCACAGAATAAAAATGTATTTAAGCGAACGAATGTTGTGGAACTTGTGACTGATCTCCAAATATAGTCGGACACCTTGTGTCCTTTTACAAGCTCTACATGTAGTACCCTTTTTTCTTTCATCAAAACTGACCTAAACAGCGCACTTTCTATTTTTATCGGTAAATATATCCTATAGCAAGATCATGCGAATGTTAACCGTATGTTAATTTTTATACCGAGTAATTTTGTAGGCTCAAATCTGATTGGCTAAATTAATTGTAAAGTCATCGACGTGATCTGTTATGGGAAGTCGTCAGATCCTAGTAGCGAAGAGTATCGTAGCGTTATAAAGGGTCTGATTTTAATGAGATTGGTAGAGAGATGAGTAAGCTATCACACTGGATTTCCAGGAAGTGTAATATGGAAAAGCACAAGGAAATTAAATTTGAGCACAAAAGGAATTGTTGTTTTATGAAAAAATATTTTGACTGTCGTCATCAAAAGAAATTGTATGTATGTGTTGATCTGAATTCAAGAATTCATAATTTTCCATTGAAGAGATGTTGAGATTTATTTTATTTTCGGTAGGTGATAAAATTTGTGTTACTCGGTTTTTACCCTTAGGTTCTATAGTAAAATAAAAAAATTTGACAGAGTAAAAAGATGATAATATTCAAGATTTTGATTTTAAAAGATACTTACATGTACATTGAATCAAGTTGCATGAATGTGCATGAAATATGCAGGGTTTTAAAAGAATCTCAATGTAGACACCTTAATTTTAACAGTAAACTTGGTTGAATATCAAAACATAGTTTATTAAGTGATTAAATGCAGTAAATAGTCGCAACTCTTGTTTATTCAGCGATAAAATGCAATTTAAGTCAACCGGATATTGGGAAATTGACGCATTTGCGTTTTGGGACATTCTAAAATGCGGCTCCCGATCTAATTTCACGGAGCGCCGAACGTTACGGTATTTGAATGTTATACAAATAACCCTTTCATGGGGAAAATCTTTAAGGGTACTAGTCACCTAAAAGTCCAGGGCCTTCAGGAAGGGGAATTGCAAAAAGTATGCTGTTTTCCTGTATTGGGAGTTTAAACATTTTGTAATAAATATATAAAAAAAAATTAAGGGGAATTTTTCACAGGAAAAGGGGAAAAATATATACCATGCCAGAGTAATTGTAATGGGCATGAGCAGACTGTAGTGAACTATAGACTATGAATATGAATATAGTCATCTATAATACTGGTCAAAGTTTCATAATTTTCATTGATTTAAATATAAAGAATCAAGAGGCCCAAGAGGGCCTGTGGATGCTCTACTGGCTAACATGGCTCTTATAACATCAATGAAGCGAGTGACTGCCATTTACGTTTTTTTGGAAGTTTTTGAAAAAACAGCTTTTGAATTAAATCAAGGGCCATAACTAAAGAATCTGTTAAAGTTCGGTAAAGATCAGATGAAAATGAAGATCCTACCGTATTAACGAGGCAAAATATAGCATTTTTAACTAAATCAAGAGCCATAACTCCTCTGTTACTTGTCCGACTGGTCCAACATAGAGCTAAAAAAGTAAATATTAATTAAAAAAAAAAAAAAAAAAAATTAAAAAAAAAAAATATAAAAAAAAAAAAATTAAAATATTTAAAAAAAAAAAAAAAGAAGAAATATATTAATTTAAAAAAATAATTAAAAAAATAAAAAAATAAAAGTTTGGTAACGATCGGATGAAAAATGAAGGCCTTTCGTCTTAACGAGGCAAAATATAGCGTTTTTTAGCGTTTTGAACTAAATCAAGGGCCATAACTAAGCTGTTACTGATCCGATATGTTTAGTTTTCGAACTTGTCCAAGCTTTCATTGAAATTAACAATCTGATAAAGTTTGGTAAAGATCGGATGAACAATGAAGCCCCTATCGTCTTAACGAGGCAAAACATAGCATTTTTAACTAAATCAAGGGCCATAACTCCGCTCTTACTATACCAATATGGCTGGTTTTCGAACTTGTCCGAGCTTTCATTGATATTAACAATCTGATAAAGTTTGGTAAAGATTGGATGAACAATAAAGCCCCTAGCGTCTTAACGATGCAAAATATAGCATTTTAAACTAAATCAAGGGCTACAACTCCGCTGATACTAGTCCGATGTGGCTGGTTTTCGAACTTGTCCGAGCTTTCATTGGTATTAACAATGTGGTAAAGTTTGGTAAAGATAGGATGAAAAACGAAGGCCCTATCATCTTAACGAGGCAAAATATAGCAATATAGCATTTTTAACTAAATCAAGGACCATAACTCCGCTGATACTGGTCTGATCTGGCTGGTTTTTGAACTTGTCCGAGCTTTCATTGATATTAACAATGTGGTAAAGTTTGGTAACGATAGGAAGAAAAACGAAGGCCCTATCGTCTTAACGAGGCAAAATTTAACAACGGACGACGGACAGTAGAGCTAAAAACAACACATTATGATGTTTCCCTTTTATTTATTTATATATAATAGTGTTAAATGATGGTTTCTGACTACTTTGACTTATGAACTTTTACAATGAGAGCAGGGTGAGTAAACATCCTATATTATAAGGACGAGTAACAGGACGAGTATACAGTAAAATATATTTCGTCTCCTGACAGTCATAATATCCTCGAGTTTTGTTTTGAATTGCACTGTTTACGACATTGTAGAGATTGAAATAAACATTACCATGATCAAATTTGAATAAATGTGACTATAATATTAGGCCCATAGTGAGTATACTGGTGTTTTTTCAATTTTTGACATACTTTTTTCCGGGCTCGTTTGTTTTTATCCGAGCTTGTTCAAAATCCAAGAATACAAGCCCGAAGTGATGGTGGTTTGAAATCCTAATTTCGATGACTGTACAAACTCAATAAAGGTGCGAAATGTAAACATAATTATTATTTATTCACATTGTGTCCTCTGATACAGAGCGTGTATTTGTTTGCATGTATAAAAGCACATTTTACCAGACGGTTCCGTGTACCAAAGATGGCGCCACTCTGCTCCAAATAAAAAATTGTGACAGTGTATAGCTATTGCAAACGAGATACGAGACTACGGGTTATTTAGGCATTAATAATAACAAAAATGAATAGTAGACATATTTATCTTTGTCAAGATGGTATTGGGTAATTTCATGGTGGTGTTAAGACAAAGCCTAAAAAGACAGTCAAAGCTCTAACATTAAACAGTTACGTTTTTCATAACCTGTGACTGTTATTAAAAAAACATCTAAAACTGGGATAATTAGTGAACAACTGCTAACTGGCTCTTGATGAAGATGTATTTATCCTTAATAATAAGTATTCAGACATAAATAAACTCTGCACATTTGGCAACTATTTCGATTTATTAGCACAGGCCTTTTTCTGCCCATTTTGGGAAAAAGACCCTGGACAAATTGGGAAAATTTACGCCGAAAAAAATTTAATCGCTTTACGCCTCAAATTGGGAATTTTCATAAGTTAGTTGTACATAAATATCAGGTTGTTTTAATTGCCTGATTTCAATACATGATACATGATTTAAATATTGTTATTTTTATAGTATTTGTATTTCCTTATAAAACATTTGTATATCTAACCTGAATTGGTAAAAAAAAAATAAAAAAAAATAAAAATAAAAAAATTCAGAATTGGGGAAACAAAACTATATTTGGCATTGGGAACGGGTCCGATAGTCGGACCCGTGAGAATAGTAGAAAAAGGCCTGTAGCAAATGATCTTGGTAACTGATTTAGGTTACAAATGATTATTAGGGAAAAGTATCTATTACTCTAAACAGAAGGGAGATAATAATTTGGCATTTTAATAACTTCCAGCAGTTGTAAAACTTGTAACTGTTTAAGGTTAGAGCTCTGACTGAAAGAGGTGATATTTTAAATTTAATAGGTGTTTTTTCACCAATACTTACATAATTTCATTTTATCCTTAAAAGTGCCAAACTTTAACAAGTTACCTTAATTGATGATTGCATTTTGATTTTTGTCCCCAACATTTGTTAAAAACAGCAAGTATTTATTTCTGAGTTTATATTGTGACAGTATGAATTTTTCGTTTCAAAAACACACTTCATTCAGGTAGTATAGAATCATTTTTTCTGAGAGGTGTTGCACGTAGTGATATATTTTGCATTGAAAAATGTCCCAAATAATTTCACCGTTGAATAAATGTATGGTTATATGATATATCTTCAAGCCTGGAAAGTTAAAAAAAAATAGCGAAGAACTGTTTTTTTTCTTCTTTAAGTGATTTTTTTTGGAAGTCCGTAGTTTTCCTTATATTATATTTTTCTACAACCAATCTTTACCCACTTTCTTTGCTACAGTCGGATTTAAATGTAAAGTATTTCTTTCAGGATATTCTCATGTAACTATTATCTTACGTATTGCAGCTAAAAATGTTTGGAACCATTTTTCTCCTTAGGTGTTTATTTGAACAATATGCCTACTGTACCTTTAAAGATAGTGCCTACATTCCATTTAATTATAGTAACCACTGAACCTTAGCATTTGTATTTACCTGGACAGTTTAGACTGGACACTGAACTACTTTCAGTGTACATGTATATTGTATGTATATTTATAGTATGTGTATGAATGTGGTATGATGTGAATAGGTTACCTAACCAGTTACCTAACCTTGTTCTTTTATTAGTTTCCAGGCCCCGACACTAAGGCACGTCCGAACGACATTCACTGCCTGTACCTAGGTCCGGGCTTGCGAATGTCCCAGGAAAAAATGCCTGACCGGTCGTGTACAATAAGAACTGGACATTTACCCATAAGAAATGTACTTTTAAAATTCTATTTAGTTCTGCGTGTAAAATACGTTTCACTCTCACAAAAACGATGAAGCCGTAGTTTGTTTTTACAATATAGATTCACCTAACGTAATGCGCATGCGCGACAGCTTCCCGAATTATTTATAACACACGGGGTTTTCCATTCTCCATGCAGCGATAGAACTGTAAAGGGAGTTAACTCTATGTGAATTTTAACATGTAAAATATTGTCAAAGGTCTAGACACATCGTTTAATATCTAATCAATGCATACGATAATATACGCCTGTAATGAGTGCTAGCTAGATATTTTTGCACATTTCAATTTAAAGTCGATCCTATTTTATGTGAAACAATATTGCGACATTTGAGACTCATTTCCATTTTGTTGTCATACGGCAACGCATTTGCCGATTTGTCAATGTTGATTTCCCCTTTCGAGATGTAACTTGGTCAGGGCACATGAAACTTGGGTCAGGGATAGTAGGTTCTGCATCTACTAGCCCGACCGGCCTAGTTGAAAAAAAAGTTAGTGTTGATGCCTGGTTTCCCGCCTAAAAGCCCTCTCTAATATCACTTTTGTCACAGATGTCATTGGAGTAGGTTATACTTCTCCAAGAATAAACTTATGCATTTATAGCCATAAGTTAGATACTTTATTTGCCTGTTTATACAGAGTAAATGTAGTGAGGCCATTGCCTGGTATGTATTGTTTTATTTTATTTGTAAATAATTATGAAATGATGTATAAGGACATGCTGGAATGAAAGAATAATTACTTTGTACATGTTTTTGTATTTAAGTTATAATGTTATTTCTTTGTAATTCCAGGCTGTTTAGTTCCACATTAATAAAAATATAGAAACCTGCAAGGACGTAATCTTATACATTACAAAACCCCTTACAACAATAATCTAAACTATATGAGCTGAGAAAACTGAATTTAAACAGGAAATGATTCTTTACTACCAATGATTCTATACACCCCCAAAGCACTGTATTGCAAATGAGATACAAAGTATGGGTTATATTAGTCATTAAAGGTGAAATATGGCGTGTCTTTTGAGTATATATTCGGAAATATATATATATATAATATACAATCTGTTCAAATCTTACACTTATTGGTTGTCCAGTTTTCTCACAGTAGCCAATTTTATCTCATAGCGCACACGCTTCGAGTTTCGCCCTGGTAAGTGTCACGTGATCCTGTGACGTCATTGGTACCAAACGATTAGCTGTATCGCATTGAGTTGTATAGTATTGTCTATGTAGGATTACATTTTATGGTACTTGTTAAAAATGCCGTGTGCTGTTGCTGGGTGAAAACGTTTGCATAAAGAAGGACAAGATAATAACCTAAGTTTCTTTCGTTTCCCTAATCGAGATAATGATATATTAAGATCTGAAGTGTGGTTAGACCGTTACCGAAGAAAATCGCCCCACTCGTCGAGAAAGTGGGAACCTACGAAAGAAGCGCGAGTTTGTAGCAAACATTTTGAGTTGACTTCGTGGGAAGTCCATCCTTTGGTTTCATTATCTTTGAATTTGGAGAACAAAAGGCCATGCATATTTAAATCAACAGCGGTACCAACGATATTTGACTATAAAAATGAGAAGTGCATTACCCCGCCGTCTCCAAGCAAGTTGTATTCGCCTATTCGACCGGCGTTGAGGAGGAAATTCATACATGAAGTAAGATTGGAATTTATGTTCAATTATCTTAGCACCTCATCGGGTATACGTATGATAATTTGAAGAAAGGTGTATAGTCTTAGATCTTTATATACACCGTGAATGTTTAGCTGTTGAATTAGAAGTATGCGTCTTTACGCGAATCAATGAAGAGTTGACGGCGCTAATAATATGTAGCCGTCATTTTTTTAAAATATTGCTAAGAACGTTCAGCATATAAATTTAAATAAATCCGGTGAAATAAACACTGTCTTTGTACCCAAATTTTAATTTTAATAATTTTAAATTATAAACCCCTTCTGCCACAGTGTTATAAATATATATTATCAACATATATAGGTCTATGGATTTGAAGAAAAAAAAATGTTTGATGGATATCTATTACAAGGCAGAAAATTAATAATATTACTAGCTTTTATATTAATTCAGTAATGTTTTATGGCAAAACAACAACAATAACGCCTCTTAGCTCGTGCAATAAGTAAAACAAGTATAATAGAATAATATACTTTATATTATGGTAATTGCATATGTTTGGTCTGTTTTCGATCTGTATATCAGGAGTTAGTATACATGAGTAAGTATACTTACTGTCTATAACATTTGGCTATATTATTTAAATCATAGTATTTTTCTGTCTTTGTGCGCGACAATTAGAGCTCGCATATCATGTGATATATCCGTCTTGTGCAATACGCGTCTGCCCTCGGCGGTATTACACCGCTCAAGTAATTGCAATAAACAGGAAATATATCATAAAACTAGGTTTCCCTAAATGGTGCGTGCTTTTGTGATATACCGACGTATGTACCCTAATTAGGCTGTACTTCAATAGTGCACCGCAGTATTTGATTAGTCTGTATTGATATTTGGGGGCACGTCATATTACAAACACCGCTCCTAGAGTGTTTGGTGTTAATGGCGACTTATGGCAAATATATAATACTATAGAAATTATATGCTGTTTCATTTATTATTGTTTTCATTAATTTTTTATCAATTATGGATAATATCTAATAAATATATTTGTTCCATGTCTACTTATCGGCAAAAAAATCTGACGCTCGTAATTAGACCAGGTCCATTCATTCGGAATATACTACATTTCGCGGTTATTGTGTATGTACCAAGATATTGCAGTGTTGCGGGAAACTTACTGTCAGATTTCGATGAAAACAATGTTTAGGTTGTTTTTTGTTTGTTGTTGCTGTCAGTGTATAAAGACACTATTTTGTTAGATTAGTGAATAGTGTATTGAACCGCTGAACGTAACGAATGACATGACACGATAGTCTTTACAAGCTCTCCATTTGCACCGCGTTCGACTTCATCATCAGTTGATGAATCCGATGTATTTTCGTCCTCAGACACGTATTCTGGCTCAAAATCGTAAGGTTGCACATTGTGTAACCGTCTTATCACGGGCATTTCCTCTGACTCGGTATCATGATCGCTTAATTCCCGCATTTTCACACAAGGTATACTGTTTTGCGTTCAGTCCCAATGTAAACAAAAATAGTTTGTTCCCAATGACGTCACTTCCGGTAATTCGCGCAAGAGTTTTTCCCCTTAGATTTTTTTTGATATTTTAGCAATGCCTGTTCGCCTGTTCGATTTTTATCTTTAAAAACATATTTTTACTGAACATACATCAATGGTATAGTAATAATCGTATTTATAATGATATTTAATACTTAAAAACATATCAAAAGCGGATTTGTTGATTTAGGACCAATTTCTGCTTTAATATAAATAACAAAAAGTGAATAGTAGACATATTTATCTTTGTCATGAAGGTAATTTCGTGATGTTGATTATAACAGAAAGTCGTAAAAAAAGAGGCTGTAAAACTGCCAAATTTGAAATGTTGGCTGATATTCTATCTTTTCAAATGTAACGCGCTTACGAATACAATCGATTTACCTGTATCGATAAAAGAGTAAATGGCGTCGTTCTAGAGCTAAACTAGAGCATACTCACTGTTTACGGCAAAGAAATCGGTCTTTCACTGTCGCTTGTTTGAGTGAAACGGTACATGCGCAGTGAAGCAGTCTAGTTTGACCGTCGCTTGTATGAGTGCAACAGTACATGCGCAGTGAAGCATTCTGGGTGCAACGGTACATGCGCAGTGAAGCATTCTATTATTTCTGGTCACTGATTGGTCATTTATTTTGATGATGGCAAAGTCCCTTTCTAAAAAAATACAACCATTCAAACAAAGTATGTACAATTTAAAATAATCCTACCTTCATTTAATCCAAATGCCTAACATAATATCTCTGACAACCTGATGCGAATTTTACCAAAGCCTGGCACCAAATCTGCAAATGTTAGAGTTCCAGGATGCGAGAGTCCCCGGTTTTAACCTTCTGTAAAACGACAATAACTGACTCACATACAATGATACATGAGCACCTCACCGATTGGCAAATTGACTTGTCGTATTGATTTCTGGTTTAAATTTCCAGTAAACACAGGTATGGTGAAAATAGCCTGGTTCCATAGCCCACAATGCTTTGTACGGGAACCATTTGAACAAACAGACGGTTGCCTGGTTCCCTGGCCTCCCACAATGCTTTGCACAGTAGCTACACATTCGCAACATCTCGTACACTACTTCGCAGGATGACTCGAATACGCTGGTTTCCTGGCCTCGGTCACCCGGCCCGCTTCTGATTTTTTCGTTACGCTATGCTACACGGATCCAGAACCAGGGCCTGGGGAAAATAGGACGTTTAAAATCGCCCTCTCGTTTTGGGCGATTTTGGTGAGATATTTAGAGATTCAACGAGACTTTCAAAAAACATATTTTTAAGCTAATTTAATAATATATTCTTATTTTTAACTTATGAGAAGCTGCAAGTGACGTTAAACAGTTTAAATGCTGCATCAACAATTGACGTTGTACTTGTTTTTTACAACATGACGTCACGCAAACGTCGACTTTATGAGCGTGAAAAAAACGCGCGAATAAATTGTGCTGATCGCTAGTGGGCGCTTTAATTGGCCAAATCTGCCCAGACCGATATCTGCAAGTAAGACATATGCATGATACGGTCTAGCTGGCCGAGACTAACTCTCTATCATCCAGACACACTAAAGCTGACTGCGAACGCTAGCGAGCGTCTGGACTCACCGTTCTTTAAAAATGTTGACCGATAGACGGCGCCAACCGTCACGTCATTTTGATTGCAACATCAAAGTGCACGTTGAATTACGCGCAACATTAGTTCAAGGATTAGTTCTAATGGGTTGTGTGTACGTCCTTATTAAATATACAATAAACTTCGTTTTATTGTAGTTTCTCTAAAAACATAATATAATCTTACAAAATGATGTTTAAAATTTAATTTTTAGCTTTAATCGTGATCCGCTGACTATGTTTGGAGTAATTTTATTGCACAACATTGCGCGTAACGTCGCGTATTTTTTGACGCCGTCGTGACGTAGGGGGTGATTCCCACGGATTTCCATAACAAACTGAAGTTGACCAATCAGAGGCCGGTGATTTTTTTTTTGCCCACACCTCGTTTTGATGTCAAAAATTTTAAAGAAGCTTTACTCCAGACCATCGTTTGGACTTCTTCGAGAGAACGTTGTACTTGTTTTTTACAACATGACGTCACGCAAACGTCGACTTTATGAGCGTGAAAAAAACGCGCGAATAAATTGTGCTGATCGCTAGTGCACTAGCGGATCCAGGGCGCGCACCCGGCGCGCGCCCCCCTAAAAATTCCGGATCATACATGTATGTCCATGTTACTGTAGATATAATATCAAACAATTTCAATGCACGCCCTCAGTATTAAAAAATTTCTCGCTCGCTTCGCTCGCTCTACGCATAAGACTAATGAGTGGTTTAATTAACACATTGTTAAATCCTTTTATTTGAAAACGGACTTTTTTTATTCATACATGTCCATGTTACTGTAGATAAAATATCAAACAATTTCGATGCACGCCCTCAGTATTTATTTTTTTTCGCTCGCTTCGCTCGCTTGACGCATAATGGCTAATGAGTGGTTTAATTAACAAATTGTTAAAACCCTTTATTTTAAAACGGACTTTTTTATTCATACATGTATGTTCATGATACTGTAGATAAAATATCAAACAATTTCGATGCACGCCCTCAGTATAAATTTTTTTTTCGCTCGCTTCGCTCGCTCGACGCATAATGGCTAATGAGTGGTTTAATTAACACATTGTTAAATCCTTTTATTTGTAAACGGACTTTTTTTATTCATACATGTATGTCCATGTTACTGTAGATAAAATATCAAACAATTTCGATGCACGCCCTCAGTATAACTTTTTTTTTCGCTCGCTTCGCTCGCTCGACGCATAATGGCTAATGTGTGGTTTAATTAAAACATTGATAATTCCTTTTATTGGAAAACGGAGTTTTTTACCCTATCAATGCACTACCGCAACCGTTTTATGAGGCTAGAAACGGACCCAAAATTTTCCAAAATCTTACGCCCCCCCTAAGCTGAAATCCTGGATCCGCCCCTGTAGTGGGCGCTTTAATTGGCCTAATCTGCCCAGACCGATATCTGCAAGTAAGACATATGCATGATACGGTCTAGCTGGCCGAGACTAGCTGGTTTCCATATCGGTTACGTCATACTAGCGTGACGCGCGTCAGATTCCCGCCAAAACGAATTTGCATTCAAAATCAAAGTTATCTTCAACATTTTGCAATGCCATTTAGCCGATTGTCCCATCTATAGTTTATTTACGTGAAAGCAGTGATAAAACCTTCATCTGTAATGTAAATAACAAATATGCAACGCAAATTATACATCAACACGTGTGACAAGCGTCCATATTGTTTATTTAGCAACAGCTTAACAACAATGCTGTATTTGCTGTGCCGTTGCCTTCCGGCTAACAGAATGTAAAGATTTTGAACATACCGAAGCGCCGTGATACACACGAGGCAGAATCCCGAATAATGACGGGATTGGCCGAGAGTTCACGATTGAGTAGCTACAGTGCCAGCCTCGGTCACCTTCTGACTATGCTACACGGATCAATCTCCACGCAGAGTTATCGTTCCTTGCACTAACATATATCTCTGCTAACTACTAAATTACAAGATTTTGGTAAAACCTGTTTAATTGGAATATGTTTGCCTGAAACTTATTTATTTCTTGATATTTATGTATTATGGGGGTGCTGGACCAAATCTCTCATTTCAATCGA
Organism: Cyrtodaria siliqua; assembly: GCA_037043455.1. Classification (NCBI taxonomy): domain Eukaryota; kingdom Metazoa; phylum Mollusca; class Bivalvia; order Adapedonta; family Hiatellidae; genus Cyrtodaria; species Cyrtodaria siliqua. The sequence continues at coordinate 23,171 of JAWPHD010017033.1, read as the reverse complement.
GATTTGATCCAACACCCCCATAATACATATATATGAAAAACTCCTAGCACAAGGCGCTGAAATAAGCTGGGTTAGAGTTATATTCTGAGCTTTTTTAATAATTATCAAAATTACATCCAAAATCAAACAAAAAATAGTAATCTTTACAATTGTAAAATGTTTCTTTAATACAAAACAAATTTGTTATCAAAATTTCACTAAAATCAACAAAATATGAAACTTCTTGAAATTCTAAGGTATTGAAAACTTTTTTAAATTATAAAATTTAAACTTGCAATCTTCAATACCTTTTGGATGTGGATATATTTTTTAAGATAGTGAAAAATGTGGGAGTTTTTATATTTGACAAAAAGCAAGCACATAGTACAAACGATTTTAGTATCCTTGTCAAAACCATGATAATTTTTGTTATAAATTTTTGTATAATAAATTTTGGATAAAAAAACATAGTTCGGCTATTGCAGTTTGAATTATGTTTTTTTTGTTGTATTAAATCTCAATTTTTATATCAAATCTCAATACCCCTTAATCTAATGCACTCAAGGTTGTATATTCTCAATTTCCGGTAACTAATCTTTAATTTAATCGAATCACCACCACAACTAACACACACCTGATTCCTCCCGCAAGTACCTAGATTACATCTTATACATGGAACCACACGACTTGTTTTTTTCCTATATTTATGTAAACTGCAATATATCGAATTTTTTACATGCTTATTTTTACATGGCTCGTGTAATCCAACCTTTAGGAACTGGCAAACAACTTCCATTTATTTTGATAATACTTTTTTTTTATATTTAAGAAAATTATTTCTTAATATATAACAAAAAAAACCGGGTGATGTTCAGGAAACTCCAAAAGATTCTCAAACATTAGAAAATTTACGTAAAAGACGACGTGCTAAAAAAACAACGTAACAAAGAAAAGCAGAGGTATGCTAAATTACAAAAAAATGTTGTAAATGAACTGAATCAAGTTTTTAAAGATAGAAAATCTAAAGAAACCAGTGTAAAACAACTGAAAGAACCCAGTGTAAAAACAACTGAAAGAACCCAGTGTAAAACAAGTTGAAAAAGTGCAGATAAAACGAACAAGCCTTACCCAGGAAAACAGGGAAAACAGGGAAAAGGGTGAAAATAAATTCCCTGCAGGGAAAAATCAGGGAATTTGAAAATTTGCAAAAAATCAGGGAATTATCAGGGAATTTTACAAAGATTGGAGAGAACAAATCTTGGCTACTGGTAGCTTCTCTTCCTGACTTTATTAAAAAGCTGTATTTCTTCAAACTGTTAGCAATAAATTAATAAAGCAATTTAAAACCTGTAAAACTCCAAAGATATGAGTAAAGAATGTGTTTGGCTTAATGGTGGTGAAGGTATGGCTATAAGGGGAGGTTGGAGGCCATACATATACAGCTGTATTTGAGCTATATACTCCGTGAAAAGATCAGGGAAAATCCCCTTTCAGTCAGGGAAAAATCAGGGAATTATCAGGGAATTTCAATTTTGGATTTCTGTGTGGCCACCCTGCTTAGCATACTTCAAAGATTTTGAGATGACAATGCGTGGAAAATATTTAGATACAAACCTAGCAGATAGAAAAAGTATCGTGATAAAACAAATATCCAGTGAACTGGAAAAGATGAACGGTATGAAATGGGATATAGTTGCAAAGTTAAACCTAATACACAACGAAAGCACCCCACCAAAAACAACCATAGCAGTTTTAAAAAGCAAACAAAATGCTATTTTTACAACAAATGATTTGAGTCAGCTATACGACGAAGCGTCCGATGAAATGTTAGGCAGTTAGATACATTCATCAATGCAACGTCTGGTTTAACCGTTGATAAATGTATTATGTTGTATTTGAATATCGCAAAGTACGACCCCATCCGAGGGTCATCTTACCTTCCACTACCAAAAGTGATTTTGAATAAAAGAGTATGCATAAACGTAAAAAATAACGATGAACGATGTCTGATGCACGCAATAAAATCAGATTTGTATCCTGCAAAAGACCACTCTGAAAGAGTATCAAGTTATAACAACTACCCGGATCTAAATATGCATGAAGTAAGTTACCCAGCCGGCGTAGATCAAATTTTAAAAGTAAAAACGAATAACAACCTGGCTATAAACGTGTTTGGATGCTTGATTACAGGTAAGTTTAAAAATAAAGTACACATCTCACCATACAAACTTTCAAAACAACCCAATAATATGAAAAGAATAAATCTTCTTTTATTCACTAACGAAGATATGACAAAATCCCACTACTGCTGGATAAAAAACTTTAATGGATTGCTGTTTGACACAAGCAAACACCGATGCCGTACTTACTTTTGTGAAAGATGTTTACATGGATTTTCAACTGAAAAATTACTACTAGACCATGATGAGTATTGCAAAGGAATAAACACAGGATGCCAGGCAGCGAAATATCCCAAACAGGGAACCTCTGCTCATTTCAAAAATTATACAAATAAATTTTAAGTAACATACTACATCATAGCGTATATTGAAAGTGTCTTAAAACCAAGCAACAAAACAGCAGGAGACAAAACCACTATAACACATGAACACATCCCATGTGGAGTAGCATACCAAGTTGTAAGATCCGACAGAGTAACTTTACCCGCTGTTGTTTTACATGGCGAAAATTCAATCGAAAAGTTTTTTAAGAAGATGCAAAAAGAAAAAAACATAATAAACTCAAATTTTAATGATCCACACCCCCGGACAATGACAGAGGAAAATTGGAAGGACCGAGTGTGGAAGCTGTTTTAAGGATTTTCCAAAATCAAAGAAAAAAGCACTGGGTAAAAAAAATATGATCCACGACATTTTTACAGGAGAATATGTATGCACAACGTGTAAGAGTTGCTCATTAAAAATAAAACCCCAAGCAGGAAAAACACAAATACCAATCGTGATGGACAATTTGAAAGGATATGATAGTCACCTTTTGCTGAAACAAGCCCACAAAACATTTGGTAAAATAACTTGCATCGCTCAAAATATTGAGAAATTTACATCGTTCAAGATAGGACAATTTAAGTATATTGATAGTTTGCAATTCTTGAACACATCTTTGGCTAATTTGGTAAAGTCAACACCCGAAGAGAAATTTAACATAACAAAGAAAGAATTTGAGAACAACAAGCTAGATCCGGTTTTATACCATGCACGTAAATATGCTTTTAAGGATGACAGAGATTTGGTTTTGAGAGAGAAGGTTGATAAAAGCAAGTTAATACATCTTTTAAATAACCCGGATGATATTGATTTTGGTAGTGTGTTTATCGACGGTAAAAAGCATACGCGTTTGGGTATCAGCAGGAACAATAAGTAGTTCTTCATTGACAAATCCTCTCTGTGGCGCTGGTGCTTTCAAATAATATACTCTTATACCTTGTGTTATTATATAACTATTAATCCTGTGAATATCTACACTCCACATTGGATCAGTTTCTCTGCGTCTTCCACCTTCTTGTTCCCCGGGTTGATATAAATATCTTACACTGGCATTCATACAGATAGGATCATCTTTTAATGTTTTTATTTCAACAGGAGGAGGCTTTTTTGTCTCAACATTTATTGCTTTGACAACTTCTGGTAATCTTTTTACCCACTCTCTGCTACGTTTTTGCGAATCTATTTCCTTAGCATACTGATAGCCAAACAATCTTTCAGCTAATGTTCTGTTAAATCTTTCCGCTATAGCTTGGTTTCTGTGTATCTCTGTTCTGCCTCGTCTGATATTTACTTCTTTGTGTTTTACCATCAACTGTGATACCACACCCATGAATTCTCTACCTGGATCGACTTGTAATAACTTTGGATATTTCAGATGCCGACCGTATATATTTTCAAATGCTTTGGCAACTTCTTTACTATCCTTGGAAGTCAGTGGTTCTGCTTCTTTGTATCTACTCGCAATATCATCCACAGTCAATGCATATTTATATGTCTTGCGTCCAAAAGTGTAAAAATAACAAATCAGCTTGATGCACTCCATTCTTAGTAGAAACATCAAACCTGGGTCTAATTATTTTCTTTGGTGCGGGTAAATAAATCTGCCACACAGCTTGTTTTTTTAAAAATTCTAATGCCTGTTTCTCACTGACACCAGCCTCTTTTGCCAATTTTTTAACTGCTGAGTAACCTCTCCAAAATCCTTTTGGGCTGTAATAAATCTTTTCCATTTTCCTTTTATTAAAGATTAAAATTTATATAAATATAAAGAAAAAAAATGGAAAAAATCACAACGGCACAATTTGATGAACAGCTTCAAAAGCAAAATCAATATAGCACAAAGAAATGGACAGATTTGGAAATAAATAAAATATACATTATTACAGATACAAAAATACTGTATCTTAACCATGGTCCATCCATGATATTGACATTATCAGTTAACGGTGAAGTATGGGCGCCTGATCATCTCAGAAAAAAAATAGAGAAGATAAAAAATGCTAAACCACCATATTATATTCGACCACTTGGATTTAAACCATCTAAGAACAACAACAAAAAAATGTATCATGCATATGACTTTGTCATTCCAAAGTAATTATAGTTTTTTAATTTTTTTTTTATTAAATCAATTTATACGCCACAAATCCAGTTGCAGCCATGCCCGTCGCAATAAACATAATCTCTCTATTATGTTGATCCGGAGATGGTGTATAAAAATCACTCAACCTAGGCTCCGGTTCCAAAAGCAACTGTTTACCAGTTATGTAATACTACATACTGATAAAGGTGATCCTTTGAGAGCAACAAACACAATTCAGAGAATAAAGCAGCAGACTCGGGTTTATTGAGTCTGTTCATGAGAAGTAATGAAAGAAGCAACACTTCTCACGTCCCCTAGCACCGGCTTAAACGGTATTCTACTTTAAAGCCACCTATATTGGGCTCGTTGGTCCCAAAGGACCAGTAAAAAATAACACTACTGATTCGTAGCACGGGCTACTGCGTTCGCCATTTTTTATATAATATATATTTTTTAATTACTTCATAATATCCGCAGGAATAATACCTTGCTTAATCAACATATCCCTCGTAGCCATTGCTAACAGTATATCTATGGACAGCATCCCAACATCTCCCATATTAAAATCCACTTTGGGAGCTGGTCTTTTTAGTAGTTTTTTGCCAATCACAGAATATCCAATAGTTAAAAATGTTTCCACTCCAGCGTGATACAGCATATTTGCAATTTGTTTTCCGTCAATACTTGTTGCCATTTTTTTTATATGATTTTTTTTTAAAATAAATTATTAAAAATCAAACGGGTCTTTTGGTAGCGTGGCAACAGGTTGTGTAGCAACAACCGATTTCTTGTTATAAATATACAAACCCAACCCAGCAATGCCTAATAAAACCACACACAGTGAAATATCATTTTTGTATACATTTATTTTGATTTTCTCTGGTTCCTCTTCACCTATTGTTATTTTTGTTATTTCATCTTGCTTTGCATCCTGTGTGTGCTCTACCTGAAGCAAACGCTTTGCCTTCCTTGCCGCTGCTCCCTTTTTTCCAGCCTCTATTCGTTTTGGATTTTTTACTTTTTGTTGTTCAACAGGTTGTATAACAACTTCACTCTCTTGGTTCTCCATCATTTATATTGTCTGTATTTTTATATTTTTTTTAAATCAATATGTCTAACAGCTGTCAGTATCGCTGTAAATGGCGCTAAGCACATCCCATACTAGTAATACAACTCGCAACAAGCATTTGTTAAAGCATGATTAATAAATGGGTCTTCCTCCAAATCTTCTATCAGTTTTGGTGGATTGGTTACATTGAACTATTTTGATACTCCTATCACATATAAGTTAATAAAATAATTGCCTAAAGTCTTGGTCATACTTGCACCAAGCCGTGCTTCATATCTGCAGTAAAGTTTGTTAATTTCATCCGGGGGCATGCTATCTATATTCGTGAGTTGTATGTCTCTACCCAAATATTGACGGCTACCACCGCCAGGCACTTTGGCTGATAATCTTTTTTTTTTTGTTTCTTGTTGCTTTGATTCATCTGTGAAGCGTTCCACTTCCGGTATGATATCTTGTAATAGTTCTTCCGCATTCATTTTTATATTAATAATTTTATTTTTTATCTTGGAATAAATATAAAACACAAAACAACCAGCTGCGATATTCACCACGCAACTAGTAATTGTTAGTATTGTTAATAGCATTGTTATTAACATTGCTATTTTTTAATTAGCATTGTTAATTTGCTGAAAACATTGCTATTAACATTACTAATTTGCTTTGAACAATGCTATAAGCATTACTATATTCCCCGATATTTCCATTATATTTTCATGTCAGTATTGCTATTAACATTGCTACTTTGCTGTTAGTATTACTATTAGCAACAGTTGTAAAAAAAGCAATTATTCAACCTATTACTAGCCATGTCCACAAGTTTATAAAGCAGGGTATTATACCTGCAGATATCATGAAATAAATATATTTTGTAATAATTAAAAAATATTATATAAAAATTAAAAAATGGATATGAGAATGAGAATAATAACAGACGATGGGATTAGTGATTATGACAAAAATATTTTAGTAGACATGCATCTAAATTTGATAAGTAATTTTAAAAAAAAGAGGTGTTCACGAAGAACAGAAAATGCTTGCAATTCCTGTGACAAAGGATGGTGAACAATATTATATATATGTTGAGTGATTTTACAAGCTTCGATACAATCCGTTCATAAAATAAACGTTTACAATGTCACGTGACTGCAACAACTATTCAACCCAATAGCCAGTTGGTTGGTCAGTCCTCAAAATTAACTTGGACTATTTAGTCTTTGCTAAAGCTTTTCTTATTCTCTCTCAAACAATTTTCATAACTATCTCTGTCCTTGGTGTAAAACATACACAAACATTTTGCTTGCTCCCTCAAAACTTTCAATACAGACTTATATCTCTGTGAAATGACCCACACTGATTGTTTGGCGTGACGACCAGAGAATGCCAACTCTGATAACATATCTTTTTACTTTGTTAATTCTTTTGTGGCGGAGCAATCATCAGTGATGTATAGTGTGGGCTTGCCAGCATATTGTTTGAAAAATAAACGCAACAGTTCTTGTAGCATTTCTATACCGTCTCTAACAGGATAGACAATTATTATTTTTTTATCTCTCGGGTGTCTTACATCACCTATCCAGGGTCTATTTTTATAAGCCTCGTTCCACTTTATAGTCGGACACAATATAATTATATGTTCAAAAACTCCAACATACTCTTGTTCAAGTATGTCAAGAACAAACTCTGTTTTACCGCAGCCTGTCTGACCACAGATAATGGCACTGTGTGAATATTTAGGATATTTAGGTATCGTACTCCTTTGAATCTTCCATCTTCGAAATTGATTTTTGCATCTTGTGTTCTATATATAAAAATATTTAAAGGTTGATCTGCTTCTGCTTTTTTATTTATTAGAATCGTTATGCCTTCACTGCCGTTTTCTATTGTTCTTCCATTGCCGTGTAATAAATTGTCATCGGATGTTCTAAGGTCAAGCCACAAAGCATATGATTTTGTTAGATAGGTCTTAAGAGAAACATTGGTAAAGCATAAGTCCCTCGCCACTACGTCTGTCTCTTTGTTTCTTTTTGATGTTAATGCAAAATATTTGTTGATTTCATCCCAATGTTGATATGCCTTCATGCCCTGACTATACAACTGATTTGGTATGCCCTCTATTGTCATTTCAACCTTTTCAATCTTTGGGTTGTAAAAGAATTCCGTGTCTGTTCTGTCTGGGTCTTCAAACAGCATTATAATACCTTTCATGCTCCGTGCTGGTACATTAATGTTGATATTCCAAAGGGTATCATATTTGTTTGCTTTTATTTTTCTATGTCGCAAGATACGATCATACATAAAAGACATTTTATCTTTGATTTGCTGTTTATTTGTTTGGTTAATTCAACATCACTAACCATATCAAATTCCAAGCAGATATTCTTTATAACATAAGATGCATTGTTTCCTAACATTTCAAAGTCCAGTGGAATACAAAATCTATTTCCATAAGCTGCTGCTACAGCTTCATCATCGGCGTCTGAGGAAGCATCATCTGCACCAACTCTATGTTTTAGCATTTTTGCCTCACTAACACCTTGGTAATGCATGTTTAATCGTTCGGTGGGGCATTTCCATAAATCTACATAACAATGATATATATCACTGTCGTCTATTGACATGACTTCATTGTCACTTATTCTTATTGTCATTTTTTTCACAATCGCTCTACCCAGATTCTTGTATATAGTAGCGTTGTCGTCTGTACTTTTAAGTTCTATTTCAAAATCAAGGCGAGCAGTACGGTGAACTATCACATCATTAGTACTTAGATTGGGAAATCTCACAAGCAGTTGCTGGTTTTGGTCTATTGTTGATGGATTATTAGTTATTACTACACATGTGCGGATGCCCTTGACATGCCCTTGACACCCAAAGGCTCTCTTAGTTTTCTATAAGGGTTGAGTTTGTTTCCGTATGCAGACATTGTTTTTATTTATTGAATATATTTTTTAAAATTAAATAAAATAAACAATGGCTGAAGGAGGATTTGAATATGACAATCCTACGTTCGATCTAGATGATTATGATGAATATTATGATGACAAATTACCAATGGTGCCTGGTAGTCCTGTTCAAAGAAGTTTTCTTAATCAAAGCGCCCATCTGGCTGACCTTCGTGGGGAGTTGAGAGAATCCGAACTTGAAGCACACAAGTAAAATCTTGTAAAATCTTTTTATGATGAAATAGGAATACGATATAAAATGGCATCAAACAAAATGGATTATGACCAGTTTAAAGTATCAGATGATGGTAAAACATTATACTGGGTTGTCGGTGATAAAGAAATAAAAATAACTGCCATGTGAGGTGATGCAACATTTCTTGCTCTTGGTTCTTTGGTAAAACAATATGGCTCTGGGGGAATAATGGCTGTAAGACAATTTTTGAATTTGTCAGAGTATAACAGTAAAACAAAATTATCACAAAAAGCTCGACAAGCATTGGAGAGCACAAACAACAATTTACCGGACGTGGATGCTATTCCATTACAAAATTGATCACATATTATGAATAACACAGTACAGTCACTTCATGACTGGGATGAACTTTCTGGTGTTGAAACACAAACAAATATAGACAAGCGTGAAATGGATGGAATAGTGAAAGCGATGACAACTGCCAAGGAAGAAAATATCAATAACTTGGCAAAACTCACACAACTTGATAAAGACATGACAAGAGAAAAACAAAAGTTAGAACAAGCTAAGACTGATAATGATGTGTTCCAGATAAATAGAATTAGCGATCGCATCAAAGACCTTGAAGTTGAGAGAGGTGCAAGGATGGATGACATCAATGAGAACAGAGAAGCTTTCCGTAACCAAGTAAGCAGAATAAGAGAGACAATAAACAAAATGTTAAACGAGGATACAACTCTTGGTGAGAGGATCAAAACCTTGTTTAGGGAGCAAGGTATTACTATTGTTAGTATCCTGACTGCATTTGGTATGATTCTTGGGGTGATAAATAATGCTATTATTCCCACATCAAGTGCTGCGCCAACTCCAAAGCCAACTCCAAAACCTGATCCATCAAGTGTCAAGGACTGGATAAAAAACAAAACTAAGTAATATTGGTAAGCTCTTTGCCAACCTAGCTGGTAAAGCTGCTGCAGCACTTCCAGGAGTTATATTGGTGCAACAGTATCATGGCTTTTATCTGCAACAGGTAAAGTTATTAATTGGTTTGGTAACAATCTATGGGCTTTGCTTGTGTTTGTTTCCGGGTTGTTGTATGTGGCAGCCAAAGAGTGGATTAGTAAATCTCGTAAATAAGTAATGCAGCAAGACCTATTACTATAGTACCAACAATTATAGATGTTTTGTTATCTTCGTGTTCAATCGCTATTTTTTTCATCTCTTGTTCCACATGTCCCACACTTTTATGTATCGATGATTTATCAAAGTCAGGATGTTCCGGCAGAAATGTCTTTGTTGTGGTGCCTTGAAAAGGTTGAAAATATTTTGGTGGTACTGGTTTTACATTCACATCATTATTCAATCCTTGTATTGTTCCGATTCTCAACTCCATATCACTCGGAGACGTGTACAATCCACTTCCATAGACAAAATTTACTTTACTTCTTGAATATTTTAGAGTGTTTTCATATCTTGAAATTTGACTGGGCAAGTCAATGGGGCTGTTTACTGCGTCCTCTACATTTGCCAGAAATTGTTTTTGAGCATCAAATGCCGCTCAAGTATATCTGTTCTTGTTTGTGATTGTGAGCCAAGAATTGCCCAGCAGTATGTTCTCATGCTGTCATTGATGCGTTCTACTCCAGAACTTGTAAAACCAGATGAACTATCTAGTATAAAAGTAGACCAACTGTTATCAGCCTAAAAGCCTTGTGCTATGTAGTCAATGTGGTATGTTGTATCGCTCTCATAGACTGTAAAACTCATCGTTTTGTTGTCGTATATAGAATTTATCAAAGGATGATAACCAATATTTGTCCAGTAATTATAAATTGTTCCTAGACCGTCATTATAGCTTTGTTTCTGTCTCCAGTCAGCAAAAATATCAACGTTAAACTCCTTGCATATTCCCTCGTATGCGTTTCGGTTATATGTGTTACTAACCGCATTCCAATTTGAGTCTTGCGGCTTTGCTACACTCATCTCAAATAATATTCTTCTGACTTGGTAATAAACATGAAATCGAAATAACGAACCAACCAGGGCATCAGGTTTTCAGATGATTGTTGAAATCAATACCACACCCAGTTGTCGCACACGAAATAGCAAAATTCAACTGATTTTGCCAAAATGTCATCCAATCTGTTCCCCAGCGTTGGACTATAGCATCTGATCTGACATATGGGAGTTTGTATTATTGACATTGGGAAATGATGTTTTAAAGCCTTTACCGTCTGATGTAATAACTATGTTTTGATTTATTATATCTATCACTTTCTTGCTGAAAGTACTTGAATAGTGAGCATCTGAACTATATTTGAATTCTTTAGAAATCATTTCTTTATTTTTATATATATTAAAAAAAAATGTTTCACACAATTTCAAACATAGACAACTCTATTAATTTACAACAGTATATCGATAATAGAGATGGAGATAAGCGCGTTGGATTAAAAAGTTTTACATACACTATCGGTTGGTATAATATTAATCATGAAGACATAAAAACACCATACCATACGTATTATATACCAGATGGACTCTATAACTTTCAACAGTTGGCAAATATATTTGAAGGACTGAATATTACCCTAACCGTTGATGCACAGAATGGTATAGCCTCTTTAGAAACGCCAACAGAAACACGATTAACAAGCGGTCTTTCAAAAATGCTGGGATTTATAGACAAAAAATGGGTGGGAAATACTCATATTGGAAAACAATCAATTGATTTAGCTCCTTATAAACAGCTATATGTTCATCTGGAACAAGTTAATACGAGAAGTAATTATTTCAATGGTGTGCCAAGCACTATTATAGGAGTTATGCCTGTGGTAAATAAGCAGTTTGGGGATATTGTATATACACGTTTTTATCCTGAATATCACTGTCTTTCAAATGGTACAATTACTGAATTAAAAATAGAAGTCAGAGATGAGCATGGCAACAAGATATATAATCACGGCTTGCCTATGAGTTGCGTTTTTGAATTTATTTAAAAAAATCTTATTTTTTTATAAAAAAACAATGAGTATATTTGGATCAACAACACCTGAAAAAAGAATTGAATTGAATTGAATTGGGGTTTTAAGGCGCACCAACACATGAAAAGGTTATATGGCGCCTAAAAGGCATGAACATGCCAGGCTCATCTTCCATGTACATCGAGATAAAATATGGAAAATGGACCTAGAACCTTCTCACCCTGAACTGCAGAGTTGCTGCAAATTCTATCGTAGAAACTCCATTTACGCTGGAGCCACGTTATTGTTTTTCTACCACTGCTCTTTTGATGCGAGCGAGATAGCACCTGAAACAATGCAGGGATCATGATGAAGACCTTTAATGAACATGAACAAAAAATGATAAAATGAACATGAATTTGGGGGGATTCTACCCCTCTGCCTACCCCTCCAAAGGGATCTGCAATGGCCGTATTCTTTGTCCCGTGACCAAACGGGGCCCCCGGCAACCACACGGGGCCCTGAAAAAAGAGAAGATTTAACCAATCATATTCGAGATTTATATAAGCGAGTTAGGTCTATTGCTAACCAAGCTAAAATCTTAATTATGAAATTATTACAATATTTGCGGAGGCTAAGGGTGCACTTACATTGGGTAACGTATTCTCATTTGGTAATGGGGGAAGAGAAACAAATGTGGGGTATGTGATGACACGCCGTGGGCGGATTGTGGGTATAGGTTTATCAAGTGACCCTATAATTGGTGACGTGTCTTTAGTGGTCACTGTCAATGGTGTTGAAGAACCAAATTATGGTATAACGCTTAACACCACCCCACGCAAACACGATAACTTTGATATACCTTTAGATATTAGTGCTGGTTCTGTTATTACCTTTGTATGCAAGGTTGCCAACGCTAACGCTGTGAATACTGTGGCGTCATTATTAATTGAATTAATTTATTTTTTCTTATTAAAAATGAAGCAACCAACAGCACCAAGTTTATATCCTGAGTTGTTGGAAGACGGACAAAAGTATAGATTACATAAGATTTCAGAGATTGAACAGAAGTTAATTACAGAGCGAGACATACGCAAGTCTCTTTATAAAAAATATAAACGCGGTATTAATATCACAGATGGAATTGACACTACCTTAATATCTGCAGGTGTTATTATGGCTGGGATTAGATTTATTGTTCCAGTTGTGTTACCTTTGGAAATAGCAGCAATAGTATGTGGAGCTACAGGCGTTTGTATTAATTTTATCAGACGCAAAATTTCAAAAGCTCAAAAACATCATGAAATAAAAACTTCGGCAGAGTCTAAGTTGAATAGCATAAAAAATTAATATCAAAAGCAATGAGTGATGCACAGATATCTGAGCAAGAGTTTAAGTTGATTTTGGATGAGTTGGATAAATATTATAATTTGAAACAGGACACCAAAAAGAAAGCTGAAATTAGCGAAATTCAAAAAAAAAACACTAGTGGAACAGGGAAGAAAGGAAGCAATGGCAACCTTACAAGAAAGTCTAAAAAGTGTGTGATTTATTGTTTTAGTAATGTATTTGAGTATGATCCATCACCTTTGTATTCAAGCTCGGAGAATTGTTGGTATTGAGATTTGATATAAAAATTGAGATTTAATACAAAAAAAATCATAACTCAAACTGCAATAGCCGAACTATGTTTTTTTATCCAAATTTTATTATACCAAAATTTAAAACAAAAATAATCATGGTTTTGACAAAGATACTAAAATCGTTTGTACTATGTGCTTGCTTTTTGTCAAATATAAAAACTCCCACATTGTTTACTCACTTGGGTTTAAAATACCCCCAGTAAAATTCACTATCTTAAAAAAAAATATCCAAAAGGTATTGAAGATTGCAAGTTTAAATTTTATAATTTGAAAAAGTTTTCAATACCTTAGGATTTCAAGAAGTTTCATATTTTGTTGATTTGAGTGAAATTTTGATAACAAATTTGTTTTGTATTAAAGAAACATTTTACAATTGTAAAGATTACTATTTTTTGTTTGATTTTGGATGTAATTTTGATAATTATTAAAAAATCTCAGAATATAACTCTAACCCAGCTTATTTCAGCATTCAGCACCTTGTGGTAGGAGTTTTTCATATATATGTATTATGGGGGTGTTGGATCAAATCTCGATTGAAATGAGAGATGTGGTCCAGCACCCCCATAATACATATATATTCTTGTGTAAATATAATTTTCAGAATATCTGCAAATTACATGTTGCAAGATTTGAAATAATGCATGAAAACAATTTAGTTTTAATCGGGACTATTTTACTACAAAAAGAATACGTACTTAGGTCTCCTCAATCGAAACGCATAAAATGTAAACATTTCAAACCGAAGCTCGATAGCAGAAAATTACTAAAAAAAATAACTCATAGAAATAAAATTGAAATTATTTATATTTAATATAGGTATATATTTTATCTTTGCAGATCACGCAAAAGGATTTATTATAAACATCATCATAACCTTTTTGAATAATCACGTGACCTAACCGTTCGCCCTACTTCCTTTGACGTTGACAGAGTCAAATGAGGAACGAGTGTACTCTGGGTAGATATTACCAAGACATATGCATGATACGGTCTAGCTGGCAGAGACTACTACTGTGCAAAGCATTGTGGGAGGACAGGGAAACAGGCTAAAACAGAGGTAAAAGACGGTCGATTTGCCGAGACTTGCCGGTCTCAGGTAGGAGGTGTTAAATGTAAAATTATTATTTTTCAATTAAAACATTATATTTAGAGGGTGGAAACTAATTGGGTGTGTTGATATATGATTAAATAAAGGATAAGGATAATAATAAAAATTCATGTTTTTGATGTTTCTATGGGTGTATTTGCATGAAATTGAAAACGCCGGGCTCCGTTTTAGGAACGCCGGGCTCGTCTTTAAACCATTATTACAAACTAGTTATCAAATTATAATTGTATTTTTCACATTGGTTATGTAAAATTACTCATTTTAAATATGATTTTTAAAAAACACACTTTATTTTGTAAAAAAGGGCAACAATATGTGTATATTTAGAGTATGTACCCTGCAGTTGGGTATTATTTAACAATAAACGCCGGATTCGTCTTTAAATCATTACTACAAACTTATTATATATAAAAAGAATGTATGTTTTACATTGGTTATGTAAATAAAACCATTTTAAATATGATTATTGAAACAGTCTATTTTTAGCCCCCTATATTTCCATGATAAAATATGAGTAGTCTATAAACTTGAGAATGTGTTGCATTGGTCATTTTATATTATTATTACCAATAAGATAATAGTATATCAAATGCTAATAAAAAATACAAGCTCATACAAATCACTTTCGGTGTCGCGGATGATAAACGGTACTGTAAAACATATATTTAATCTACCTAAAATGGGACAGCCAATACAAAACTGCTATATTAGAACAGAACAGATATTTTAGTTCGACTGATACATATAGTATCTCGTCATCAAAATGTAATATACAAAGTTTAATTAAACCACAGACACATTGTTATTAGGTCTGTGATTAAACACATGACAGGCACACACGCATGTAGCCCAACACGCGCACACACTCTCACACACCTCCCGTGCACGCAAACGCACACACGTACGTACTCTCTCTCTCTCTCTCTCTCAAGCAATTATATAAACGAATTAATTGTTGGAAAAAGACCTAAAACCTGAGGATAAACTTTATATATATGTACAAAACTACGTATAATCAAATGCGTTACGTACAATAAATGCTTCTTTTACAAACTTAGCTACATTTTGAATCTTTTTATGTTTCTTACTTTGCATCAATTCAATAAATGTAATAACACTAGGGTTTCGATAAAAATACGCCTTAATATAAAGTTTGCGAATATGTTCATAGACAGTACAAATTAAAATAAAATGATATTCGTCTTCTATGTCATTAGATTTACAAATATTACAATATCGTTGACCTCTATCAGTTCTATTTTGTGTGTATTTGACGGTTTCGACTCTGAGGGAATGCGAAGATAATCGTATTCTTGACATTGCCATTCTTTGTTTAAATGGCAACATATCTAGATAAGATTCATATTTAAAGACAGTCTTGAAATGTTTATATAACACTAGAACACGGTTATTTCAATATCACTATACCACTTCTGTACAAAACAATCAATTAGTCTTTGTTTGAATAATACATGAAAATCTTTCAAATTAATACTGTGAGGCTCATTCCATACATAGGTAATCCAAAATCATTTAAAAGGGTCTTAACATTACTTGCCCAAATTTTACAGACTCTCTCACAATCTCTCAATGATTATTTATACATAGTAGATATTAATATATTGTTCGTAATAACAACCTTACTCCAATACTTAATTATTTTAACATATCGTGATACATACAAGGGATATCTAACTAACTCCCCATAGACTAATGCATTACTAGTTGACGTTTTAACTTTCAACAAAAATTTACAAAATTTTAAATGAATTCTTTCAATTTCTTTTGACTTTGTAAACCCCCAAATCCCTGCTCCATAATTAAGAATAGCCTACACAAATGCATCCAAAAGTTGACAACATGTTTTAGGTTTGAAATTATACCGTTTTATATTTGCGATTAGGACATGTAACACCTTTAAACCTTTCCCTGCAAGTGTTTCCTGATTTAGAATAAAAGTCCCAGTATAGTTAAAAACATTTCCTAAATAATTAAAATCATTTACCACTTCTACCTTCTTTCCATTATATACTATACTTCATGTTTCATTTCCCCTTAATCGGCCTCTTTTTCTAAACGCCATCACTTTCGTTTTCTCAATATTTACCTCTAACCCCCATTTATCACAGTATACTTTTAAATTATCTAAATAAGGTTGCAATTCATTTGGCTTTTCTCCAATTAAAACCATATCGTCTGCAAAAAACATTAACGTGATGTCGTTTATACTAAGGCCAGATGTATTACTATCCTGTAAAAACAATTCAAGGTCTTCTATAAACAGAGAAAACAATAACGGTGAGATTACCTCCCCTTGTCTTAGACCAACTGAACATTCGAAAAAAAATCGGAGAATGAATTACAGCTTCGCACACACGATTTAACTTTCCTGTACATATCTTTTATAACTCTTAACATTTTACCGTTTATACCAAGTTTAAATAATTTAAACCAAAGTGCGTTTCTATAATTATATACTATCGTATGCCTTTTTTAAATCTACCAAGGCACAGTAAGGTCGTCTGCCTTCATTTAAAAACTGCCTGTAATACAAAGATAGCGTCAACTGTTGAACGACCTGCCCTAAAGTTGTTGCTGTTGTTTATTCGAAGGTTTATAGTCCCTCCGCCCTTATGTGACACCAGAGAATCCGGTTACGCCACGGGCATTAGGTGTGGACTATTTCTAGATGAGTGACGAGTTGTAACTGTGTGATGTATCTGCGTCGATTCAGTTGTGGTGTGTTGTGTTATGTCGCATCGCTCTGTATATATTCACTGTGGCGGTGAGTGTTGGCTGCTACGGTGTTGCTCCTACATTCTCTACTGGTGTGTCCTACATCCGCTACTGGGCCGCCTGGGTACTGTTGTTGGGGGCCATCCCGATCACATTATGGCCACTTCGCTGCAAACATTATCAGATGGTTGCGTTGAGTCTCTATCCTTTGGAAGTTGTCAGTCTACGGTCGAATGTAGGCCTCGGCGTCGATCCCCTATTACTATTACTAACGACGATACATCTGCTTAGTTACTGCTACTGTTGTGTGTTGATCTCGGCTCCGGCCCGCGGACATCTGGCTTTCCAACCTCCAAGCAAGTTCACTTCCTTCCGATGATGATTGCCGTGATGGGGCGCAGGGGACACCCTCACTCTCGGTCTACCGACGTTCAATCTACCCAGTCCCTGAGAATGACAAGTTCTCAAGTTCTCGGTATCCTGAACGTCGGCAGTGCCCAGGCAGCGACGTGCACGCGGTGCAGGTAACAGCTGGCATAAAGCCAAACTCCGCGTATTTATATACTATTCTCTTCACACCACTGACTTAATCTTTTGCCTGTAAATACTTTCGATACACAGCTAACAATTGTTATTCCTCTATAATATTTACATCATCGGGGTCGTTTTTCTTGAATAAAGGAACCATAATACCATCAGCCCATTGTTCTGGAAAATACCCAGAGTTCAAAATATTATTGAACAGATCTGTTAGATGTGGCGATATAATATCAATCGTCTCAAGAAAATATTCATATACAGTCTCCCGCAAAGACTTTGTTTCGTTAAAATAATTTAACTACTGAGAATACCTCGGATATAGTTATCTCCCTGTCCAACTCGTCAAAGTTGCAATATCGTGGTTAGTGCAAAAAGCTTCAGCTTCTGCATTGTGAACTACTATTCTATCGCCTGCTACCTCAGAAAAATACCTAAAAAGTGTTTCCAAACTATTACTTCCTGTACTAATTTTCTTTTTTCGACAAAACAGTTTCCAAAAATCTTTAGGTTTGGCATTTTTTAGATTTTCAATATCACGCATTTTCTTTAATTTATACTTGCGCCATTCTTTCTTTATTAATTCCTTATATATTTTCTTTTGAACGTGTAATTCAATCCGATTTTCACTCGATTTACATGCATTGCCACATTATACCGTTTCTTTACTTCATAACATTCGACATCAAACCAAACTGCTTTTTTATCATTTGTGTCTGAAAAACGTATAGGCCCTCGGTTTACAATAGTTTTAGAAAATAACGGATCCGCGATCTCGCGAATAATTTGAACAAATTGAACAAATTTATGTATAGATGTGCTCACGCCATCTCTATTATTAGTGTCTACATTCATAGAAATACTAGATTATTATATTAGATAACAAGCATATTGACCATTTTAATTAGAAAGTTTTTTGGTGAAGAATGCAAGCACATTGGTAATACGGACGTCAGTAAAGTGTTTTCATTTACTGGCACTGCGTGTCTTGTAGTTTGACTGTCAGTGAAGTGTTTTCATTTACGGGGTTAAAACTTGTCTTCACTCAACAACGGGTATCTATGTCATTGTTTATTTAAAGTCTGTGGTAAACAAACTAATTTAAAATAATCACCAATTAAATTGAAACTATTAATAACTATTAAAAATCCGTGGTGGATTAATAGACATGTATATCTGTACTAATATTTACATTATGTGATAAATGTCATACCGATAACAAGCTGTTTTATTTGACTCATGTGAATATAATGCATATGGATGAATTGTAATTGATTTATGCAAGGAAGTGTTATTATATAAACGCCTTCTCACTGTATCAGCTCAGTTAAGATAAACTGCATATTATACCTGTACAACTAACTATGGTAACGATTACGGTAAGGATTACGATAAGGAATACCGATTAAAAAAGAGGGGTTTTCTCAACAGGCAATACGCACTGAATGCTCGACCAATCGTTTGCGCATCACTATATATAGGCCAATGAACGTTATTATTGACTCTGCATGAATTTGTAGGGTGGTCTGCCATTCCTACAAAAAATCGACCGTCATATATAGCCTAAAATGTGCTGCAAATAACGTTCACCACAGTTCAACCAAACAACCAACCATCATTATTTTAGAATTTACAAAACTAGTTGGCATACATGATATGATGAGATGGTTTGCAGAGCAATATATAATTTTTACAAACGACCAGTTATTCGCCATGCTTTCCTTTCTAAGCCTCACCTCATAAAGCTGATATTCGCTTCATATCATCTTTGCAAACTGGTTTAATTAACTTAATATTTTTTGCATTTTTTTGATACTTTCCTTTGAAACTATATAGCACTTAATCTCGTATATACTTCATTTTTTTCAAGTAGGAGGGACTATTTACGCTCGGCTGCGCACGCATAGAAAGTGGCTATTCCGCTTCAAGGAGGTGAACGGACTGTACGCACTGCATGAAGATATTGCGCTTGCACCCGGTGTGTTTTAAGGTATTAAACCACTAATTATTTCCCCATAGACACCAATGTTAAAGTGTCACATATTAATGATTTGCTTCAAATTCTACACAAGTATGGATAATGCAGCAGTGTAATTTCATATAGAAAACTAATTTTCCACTTGAAAAATCACCAGAAAAGGTGGGATCACAAGACATGTAAGAAAGTTCTTGTTTGTTTACTAAACACGTCATTTATTGTTTTCATTTATTGAATGTTTTCACTGCTCACAACGTGTAAGCAAAGAGTCGAAATTCCGAAAATGTTCATCAGTGATCCAGTTAAAATTATTAATACGCTTCCTATACATACAACCACACAATCGAATAGAAATAGACAGTTTTCCCCTACTTATAATGCCCATTTTCATCGAAAAAGGAGGGATTACTGTTTATTGTAGGAACTACATTCGACTACACCGCGGAGGCTTACATGAAATTAGTGGTGGTAAACATTAACAGAGATAATGGATATTCCTCTGCATGAAAAGACACTGACAGTAGTGGTTTCTTTTTATCATTATAATTGTTGCTGATACTATTATAGCGACGGGAAAATGATGTAAATACAAGCATTTATTCCCTTTTCCTTTCGCTCTTTATTCGGTTTTGCTAATATTAAATGGAAAAACCCGTGACAGCGTTTTTTCCCCGGCGTTTATTGGTTGTAAATGCCGGTAATCAATGGCGAATTTACCATAAAGCACTAACGCGATTCATGGATTATATAGGTTATTGCATTTGTATGGCTAAATATTACTTGGAACGAGTTGTTTTGGCAAAGGACGACGAGCTTGCGAGTCGTCCTGCGCCAAAACAACGAGTTCCAAGTAATATTTAGCCATACAAATTCAATAACCTTTTTATTGTATACTTTCATATTGTTTTCGATCAATGTTAATTGTATGACTATTACTTTTCATTATATTTGTGTTATTTTTATAGCTTTTGATGGAATTCCTATCTTGCCATGCAGTTTCATTTAGTGTGGATGATTATTTTGCGCGAAAACGACGTCGACGTCGGATGATGTCATTAAAAACAACAAGCCATTTTCTAAAGTTTGTTTACCATTCGATAACGTTAAAAACAGTGGGTGAGTGACCATTTCAGTTATTTTATCAATTTTTGCCATAAAAGGTTGAAAAAAAACACGTATTATTTTGTTGACACTATAGGAAGGATTCCGTTATTTTTATTTGAAAGTAGTTCCTTATTTCTATTTCGCGGCTCTTAGCAAGCACGAGCAAAAGTTCCCGTGCAATATGAATGCGTGCAATATCGTAGAATATTGCACGCTGAGCACAATGCAAACTAAACGGGACAATATGAAAGTATACAATAACGCCATTTACTACCGACGTTTAAAACCGCATAAACGCCGAAAAAAAATGCGAAAAAAATCTTTAATAAATGAGCACTCATGTATAACATACATTGTAAAAGAAAAACCTAACCTTCAATAGTGGTGGCCTGATCCATTTAGATGTTAGGGTTAACTGATAAATTTGAGTGCATTCAAGGCGTTACGCGCACGCGCTTCACGATCTTGTTTTTCAAAATCCCACAGGGTTTTGTATTAAAAATCAGATATTGAAATAAAAGGTAGTACAATTTGAGTTTTCAGTACCACCATAGGTTAAATAAATTTATTAGTACAAGATAAACAACAGCTAGGAATATGTACAGCAATATATTTGCACTATTCAAATGTGTAAACAGTTTAAAAAAAACTAACAGAATGCCGTGACTTAAACAAAAAGCAAAATTGCCGTTTGACTCTTTAAATGTATCCTGGTGCGTAACCTAGGATAGCACAAATTGCTGTCCCGCAATGAATATTCTTGTAAATAATAGATAGTTTTAGTTTCATTCATTATATTTTAGATAATCTAAAATAGGAAATATCAATATGTTTCCACACCACAAAAAAATGTATATATATAATATATATGCCCCACAGTAAATATATGCCCCGTTACACAGTTTTATTATATATAACCTATAGCACATGACAATGAGAGGGGGTAATGTGTGTTCGTTATGCTATTTTAATAGTATTAATTATAACCCATATACGCGAGTTTCTCGTTCTCATATCTTCTATTTGTTTCCATTTTCATTCGATTTTATGGATTACCATTGCGTCTTTACAAGTTACTGTCCCTTTAATTAAGGCGTAAGCATTACCCTAACCTGAGTTTCAAGGGAGCTAACTGTGTAGTGAGACCTTCAATGCGAATGAATTATTTTTCTTCAATGTATTAGGTCTACAACAATTTAACGACGGGCGTTTATTCTCCGCTTGGCGATGCTGCTTTTTTTTTACCTTAATGCACATGGGACGAAATAAACAATACCCATAGCCGTTAATCCATAATCACATAATTCAGTTACCGATGATAGAACAAGAAAAAAGGCTCCAAACGGCCAAATTAAAATAGAACAAAAGCTTGCACAGGCACCTTCCATAAAATAATAGTAAACGCTACTTTTTAAATTAATACAGAAATAATCTTCACTCGAAACTCCATATTGTCTACTTTAAACTCTAAGCTGTCTACTCGAAAATCGATGTTGTCTACTCGAACTCGATTTCCACCACTCGAAACTCGATTTTGTCTTCTCAAAACTCAATTTTCACCACTCGAAATTCGATATTCTCTACTCGAAATGCAGAAACCGAACACGTGAAGTGATTTTAAAAGGTTTATTCTTCTTTGCGAACGCAAAAGACTCATTTATTCATTTAAGATACTCAGACTGAGTTGACTTCTTTCTGCACTTAACGAATGCCAATCACCAGACTTTAATATTGTATGAATCAGTAAAGCTAAACAATCAACATTTCCAAATTTTCAAAATTCCTAATCATAATAATTGCTTAGGTACATGAATTGCTGTTGATGTTTGAAAAACATATAAAATATTTATATTTCAATTAGTTTTCAATATTGCCAATCGTTACTATTATGACTGTGGCTATAAATAAAGACGTGTCTGATTAAGCGAACAGTCTGCACCAAAACAGTTTCAATCATCCGAACCTCTCACGAGACTTCCCTCATGATTAGCATTTACAATCAACTATGCATGCGCTTGTTTATCACCGAATTGCATTTAATTCCATAGAGATAGCATGGATATGCAACAAACAGGTGCAAAGAAATTTTACCTGAAACGTATAACATGAACACGTATCATCAATATCTCACATTAGTCTTGATCATCTTCGACACTGGATTGTAAATACAAACGTCTTGATCGTTTGTGCAGAAACAAATTTGAAACTGGAAGCACGTGACTGTAATTACTACTTTTTTTATTTAAGTATTTCTGACCATCCGCATTTAGTTCTTTGATATAATAATGAAGTTTCCCTCTTTGTTTATCTTTGTTTCTTAATAATAATG